>VWZP01006688.1:735292-925300 GCA_013396995.1 Dicaeum eximium | reverse complement strand
TTTTTTTTTTTTTTTTAAACCACGACACCCATACCCATTGGTGTTGCCTACCCACTCCTACTCTGCTGCTTTAAGGGGAGCTGAAAACAATTGAATGAGAATGTAAATGCAGTTAAAAGTAGCTTTGAGGCAATTTGGCAATGATTGCTAATGGCTAGCCTCTTCAAAGGAGGATAAATTTCAGGATAAATTCCCTGTGAGAACAGATAATCTCTGACAAGATGACATTAATGAAAAAGATCATCGTGTAACCAACCAACTTCTTATACACAATCATTCGGTTGCCAGTCCTCCAGATAACAAAATAATACTGTTCTCCGTGGTCATTAGCATTGGCAAAGACAAAACAAAAGGTGTTAAAGTTATTTAAGTCGAAGCAGAACATTTTTCAGCTAGAATTTTCATGTGGTGATTGCTATGTGGATCAGGAAGCTGAGGCAGGGAAGCTCAGGGCTGGTTACAGGTGAGACCATGGTTCGTTCTTATGCATGAAACTCTCAGAAGCTGTTACGATTTAAAACTCTCCAGAGCAGAAACTGATCATCTTTTCTGAAATTCTAGCAAACCTTCATAAAAGAGTATTTCTCTGTGAGACTTTTAACCAGGGCAGATAATGACAGGATAAGTAGGACAGGTTTTAGACTAAAAGAGGAAAGATTTAGATTAGATTTTAGTGAAAACTTCTTTACTGTGAAGGTACTGAGCTGCTGGCATAGGCTGCCCAGAGAAGCTGTGGCTGCCCCATTCCTGGAATGTCCAAGGCCAGGCTGAATGTGGCTCTGGGCAGCCTGGTCTAGTGGGAAGTGTCCTTGCCCATGGCAGGGGGGTTGAAATGAGATGGATGTTTAAGGGCCCTTCCAACCCAAACCATTCTGTGAGTCTGTGATTCTGTGGTCTGCCTTTGGAAAGCAATTCAGAGACACCCAAAGATATGGTTAAAATAAGTCTGGATGAGTACAGAGCATTTACCTTGCCTGGCTCTCCAAGTGAGAGGAAACAGGGGTGTTTGGTTTTATGTAAAGAGGAGTTGAAGATGAGGAGTTCATCACCCTCTGTGATATTACAGTTTTATCCTCCCAAAGGACAAGAGAAACATCAGGTCCTGAATGCCAGAATTGTCACATTCAGCCTCAGTATGGACCAGGTGAGATTTCCAGAATCAATCACTTGGTGAAGCTGAGCAGAAACAGAGCTATCCACAGCCAGCTGCTTTCTGCAAACACCCTCCATCTTCCCATGGATTAAGAAATCACTTTTTGTGGGCAAAACCTGATTTTTGGGCTGGTGACAATCTGCATGTGATCTGAAATGGAGATAAGCTGTGTGCTGCAAGTGTAAGCCAACTACAGAATGCCTTTCTGCAGAACTTGCTGGAACATTTGTCATTAGCAATGTCTGCTTTTGATAAAAAAATAACTTCACAATTGTGATAGAATTTTTCGCAGGAAAATTATCTCTTTTTTTTCTATTTCTTGGATAAAAAGACTGAAAATAATGTGAAAGCCAAGGCTTTACTCTGAAGTATTGTCAGAATTTACATGTTGATTTTCATTTTCCTTTCTTCATATTTTTTCCTTTTTTCTTCCTTTCTTGCAAAGAAAATGTACACTTCTTTTTTTTTTTTTATACCTTTGCATAACTGTCCTTTGTCTTAGTTGAGAAAATGTAAAAGAGAGGGTAACAGTGGAGAAAAAGAAGACAAACTATATCAAGCACAAATATTTTAATTTTCTGAGAAACGGAAATCAAGAAAAATGTTTTATTCGCAGCATGAGCATTGTCAAAATACTTCCACCACCTCCATCTTATTTAAAGGTTAAAAAGCTTTATTTCCTCAGGCATGTTGATGAAATTTCTTTCTTCTTTTTTTCCTTTCAGGACTGGTCCAACTCCTAACCCTTATCTTCACTTCTTCCACTTTGCACTGGAGGAACATTTTCAGAAGCTTCCCTGGGACTTTGAATAGTAGATCCTGTTTTGAAGAGTAACACAGACCCAGCTGGTCTCTGCCACTCTCAGCTTGTGCCCACATGCCAGGGCTGTGACCCACTGCCGTGTCACTGGGCATTTCCCAGTGGCTCTAATCTAATGAGTTAACAGCAGCAGTAAAGAGCAAGAAATGAGGAATTAGGGGCTGTATCCCTTGGGGTGCTCCACTACAGCAGCCACATCACAGCTCTCCTTTCCCAGGCACATCAGGGGCAGCCAGAGGGTCACTTCACCAGGCAGGACCAGCAGTAGTGCAGATGATGAGTCTGTAAAGGCTTTACCAATCCAAGATTTTGATCCACTAGACCAAAAATGGCCTTTGTTCCAAACAGAGAAGTCCATGAAAAACAGTCACGAGAAATAATTGGATCTAATGGGAAACAGTTTCATCAGAATCAGCTGTGGAAGCCTCTATGCCGCGTAAGGCATGTGCAGCAAGCAAAGCACCTCTTGAAGGAAAAAGGAAAAATGCAAATAACACAAACACTGACAAATACTTTCAGAACAAAGGAATAAAGAAGACTGTGTCCTGCAATATTTGAACACCCATTTAAACACCCATTTTTGCAGAAACATTAGGCTTCTTGCTGCTCCCTTAGTGAGGGTGGATTTGGATGTCTGTATCCCTGTTGATGTGTGGACTATTCCACAGCTTTGTGATGTGATGAGAAACAAATGGACACTCACAGGTCACATTTAACAGTGCTTGTTTACACCTGCAGCCTTGCTGCCAAGAGGGATGTCTGCCAGGGGCCTGGATGGGCAGGTCTGGCTCAGACTTCTTCCTCTCCCTTCTCTGTGTCTTTAAAAAGGGACCCTCAGGGCGTGCACAAGATTAGGCACATACATGCCTTAAGATACATTTCTGTACAGCAATGATCAAATCTCAAGAAATAAAAGTATTTTTTAGCTTTACTTCATTATTGTAGATGAAGTTTATAAAATTGCTTTCCTTCTATGTTTTAAGATTTTTCTCTGCCTTGGCAGAGTACTTGTATGATTTTCTCTTTGCTAAATGGGAGACTTCTTTTTTTAAATTAAGAATGAAGAGAGTCCTCCAAAGCTAAGGAAGTTGTAGCTTTCATACTCACATTGACACATTCTGCATTTTATGACTGAAATATTTATTTTTATGCTCATTTTTTCTCTCTTCTTCATCTTCCAACCCTTTTTGAATTTTTTTTTTTTACTCTTTATTTTTAGTCCCATCAAGGTAAAATGCTCCCCAGCATCTCAGCCCATGGTTTTTGGTGTGTTTAAATTTAATCAAATTAATTCATCCATCCCAGCAAGAGGGAACATGGTCAAGTGGCATTTAGTAGTGCCACTGAACCCCTAGGCTTTATCAGCAGTCAGTTCCAGAAGCTGAAAGAAGCTGTTGGTTTCTTTGGTAAAACAGATGCAAGTCATGGAGGGTTACACTAAACATGTGGGTTTGTCAGCCAAAAATCAGCTAAATACCAAATGATGCAGGTCACCAAACACACCTGCCCTTTCATTTTGAGTTGCTTCACAGAATGTCACCAGCCAGTCAGCCTTTAGCTCTGCCTCCTTTTCCTGCAGACCTCAAAGAACACCAGGCATGGACAACACAAATCCCTCTCTGTATTAATTAGTAATTCATTCATAAGAATGGCAGAGATGGATACATTTAGTCTGGCTCTGGCATTCCTATTCCTGTTCTAATAGAAATCTGTACCCCCTTCTCAGAAATACTCTGGTAACCCTTGGTGCAAAAATGAACTGTCTCAGTTGTGCAGACACCTCCAAAAGCTGCTAAAAAACAGCTGTCAGGAATGTGATCCCACAGTACTTTCACAATGGGAATTACTGTTCTGTTTGTGAGATAGGGGTGTGGGAATTCTCCTTATCAAAATGAGTTAACACGCTCTCACTGACAGTTGGACAGCTTGAATGATAAAAAGAGTAGGGAAAAAAAGGCTGATTCTTCTGTCATTAAAGACTAAAAAAATGAATTCTGACCCAAGGAAAAACCTGATACTCATGTCAGTGAGGACAATTTTATATTATCCCGGTTTTTATAGATGTCCTAGGTTTCCTGGAGAATCCATGTTGTACTGAAGAAGTCTCAATGCTCAGGAATCTCTGAGCCTTTTCCCAGCTAACAGGGCAAGGCCAGGGTATCCTTCTGTCTTATAAAACATTGTGCTTTGGTAACTTTTGAAGGTCTTTTGCATTCAGGGCATGTTAGAGCAGCTCTTGGTCTACTGTATTTCATGCCCACAAATTAAAGCATGATGGGAAAAATCCCAGGATCTACAAAAGTATGAGATTGTCTTTTAGCCACTAAGCTGAGTGGTGAATACACCTCTGGATCTGGCCCTGAATTTTCGATGTGCTCAGTGTTTGGGCTCTCATTCTACCTTTCGTTTCTAGAACGAGACCTGTCAGAAAGACAATGGAATAATTTTTTATTTCTAGAAGTTCCTGGCTCCATTTTAGGTCACACAGACACCTCACCCTTCAGTGAGTACTCCTCCATGCCCCAAAGCTATGCAGATTGGCAGATTCACCATCCCTGGTGCCACAGAGGAGTCAGGACCCCAAGCAACATAGCTAAAAGTGGTTTTAAGTGTTCATATGTGTAATATAACCTCAGCTGAGATGGGGACAGTGGGTGCTGATGAGATACACAACGAGTGTACAGAAATCCAGTGCTGAGGTGGCCTGTCCAACGTGGCCTGCTGCAGGCCAGCCCTTCCCCTCAAAGTGGTCTCTGAGCAAGCCTGAGGTGACTCCTGAGGGCTGTGGCCCAGCCAGGGAACCCCCCAGGAATCCTTTGGGAGGGCTCAGCTCCTGCTGCCCCCAAACAGAAGTGGCAGTGTGAGACACTGAGCAGTGGCACACGCACACCCTGCAGGCACCTGGGAGTTACGGAGTGATAAACCCCGCACGGATATGACTTCATAAACCATAAAAAACGATTAAATTATTGCCACATTATGAGAAGGGATCCCATCTTAGTTTTACACCCTGTGTGGGGCAGGAGCCCTGATTCTTCCTCACGTTTTCTGCTTTATGAAGTTCAGGTTTTTTCACAGCTCCTGCTGGTACTTTCTCCCTCTCTGTTGCCACCAGTACAGTCACATGTACCCTGTGGCTGTTCCTAAGCAAGTCCCTGCAGGAAGAAAGTTGCAGCCAAGTCAGAGTTTGATTCCCTTATATTGCCTCTGGCATTTCCTCATCTTGTAGTAATATTCATGCAGAGGACTTGCACATTAAACTGAAATTAAAACAGAAAAGAGGCAGCACTAACAGTTCAGATATTTGTCTTACTGTGGTTCCTTGCTTAGAGCCAGAAGCTGAGAGCTGGGGCACAGCAGTTCTGGCAGAAAGAGATCCAGTCTTGAGAGGAGAGAGGTTACCTCCATCCTCAGGGGCTGTTCCAATATCTAATTACACTCAAGATAATAAATTTAAATTTTATTTCCCATTCAGCTTTTTCCTGACTTCAGCTTGCAACCACTAGACCCTGTCGTGCTTGTGTCTGTGTAATTAAAGAGGACTGAACCTTCACCACTCACAGCCTTTGCAGGCAGCCATGGCTCGTGGCCAAGACACCTCTTAATTTCATCCTGATCAGCTAACTAAAATAATTTAAAATATTCTAGAAATGCATGCTTTAAGTAGAACAAAACCAAACCATAGGGAGTTTGGAGCTGTATTGCTGAGGTTGCATAACACTGGATTCTCTATGTGTACATAAATATGTACATTTTAAAGTTTCAGCAATTAAAATACCATGCAGAGACAGAGACTGTGGAGTAAATGTAATAGCAGAGGCTTTTGTTTTTTTATGCTGTGACTCATCTCACTTAGTTAGGTACTTTTTGTTACTGTCATTTTGTTTTATTTGGGTATTTCCTTAAACCTTAAAACCTTAATTTTGGTCAGTGCTGTCAAACAAACCAGAGCCACTCACAGGCTGGGTTCTCAGTTAACACCCTGCTCCTGCGTGGCTCAGGAGGAAAAAAGGACTGCAGAAAAAATACAATTTTCCCCTTCTGCTGGTTACTTCTGAGGGCAGTGGTCTGTAACTTGAGCACCAGTACATGAAAGCTGTTGGTGTCCTGCTCCCTCCTTACTGACAATCCATAATGGCTCATGAAACCTTCACAGGAGGTATCAAGAGCTGTCCATAATGAATAACTCTGCTTTCATGTAAACTACTTAAAGACAAGATTTCTCCGCCAAGATCAACAGATTATCAAAAAAAAAAAAAGCAGTTACAGAACATATTGTTTCAAAGAGATAGAGAGCCAGAAGAAACACAGATCTTGAAGAACTGAAGCCCATTTAATTTCAGACTGCTCCACAATCATTCTCTCCTCTCTTCTCTGCTCTTTCCAAAATCCCTCTGTGATTTTTTCAGTTTACAGTCTGCTTTTCTTCTATGCTGGTTCCACCTGAACCCGCCTGTCCCAGAGGTCCAGTTTGAATTGCACAAAGCAAGGAAGAGCTTTGAAGGCTAAAGTGCTAAAAGGGCTTCCATCAGCCACAAAACTGACCAGGCTGCATCTTGGCATAGAGTGGTACCCATCTTTTAGCTTTGATGGGCATTCAAAAATACCATCTTTCAGCCAAAAAGAAGAAAAGTGGCTAGAAAAGCAAATACCATGGACCAGTTCTAGATTTACTGCTTTCAGACCTCGAGATTCCCAGAAGTGAGCATATTGCTCATATATTTCTTCTTAATATTATCATGGGGGTTGAGGTTTCTTACTTGATTTGCCATGTGTTCAACCCTGTAATTGGTTAATTGCATTTCTTTATTGGTTATTCCACAAACCACATCTAAAAATCCTAGTGCCAGAAGTGGTAAGGTAGTTTCCAAATAAATTCTGGGAAGGAAAACCTAAAAATCAGATAAAAATTCTTATACAAATCTAGTCCTATGTATTTTCAAGTACTACAACTTCCCCTAGTGCAACTGCTATGTTCTGAAAAATTCATTAGGACACTGTAACACTTCTCTACGTGGCAAAATTCCTGTTTGTGACAGCATGGAAATACACAAAACACAGTGAAAGACATTCATATCCGAGTTATGCAATTGTCAAAGTGTTCATATTTTAGTCAAAATTCACTAAGTGACAGGAATGTGACATCCCTTTGAACTGATTTCCAGTTATTTTTGTTTGCAAATAGTTTTAAGTCATTAATCAACAGAGCTTCCTTGAACCATTAACAGAACCGCTGCTCTGCTTGGTTGTTTCTCTTTGAAGGGGATTACAAAACCATTTGCTGTAGTTTCAATCCACATGGGTTCCTGCTCTGAATTGCATGCTAAGTTTTGGGATGGAGCAAATTCTTCATCTGGTTTCATGTCAAAACCATCTGAAGTCAGAGAGTTTTGCACAGAACTGATGCAGAGCCATAAATTGTCCAAGTTCAGTGGGGATTGGCTCAACTGTGTTTGCTTGAGAAAGGGTGGGAACTGGAGCAAATCCTTGAGGGAAAATGAGCTAAGTTTCAAACAAAACTCAAGACTATGCAAATTTTACATCATTTCAGGTTTCACAGCCAGGATATTTAGAACCTTTTCCCTATCCTTTTCTCCAGAAAATGGGACCTGGCCCACAGTGTTCTTCAGAAAGGCTAGCAGAAGATCAGCTGAAGAAAGAAAATTGGCCAAGTTTCTCTTGCACAAAGTTCCATATATTTTTACTCCAAAGTATTCATACTTCTGTTATGTTCACTCCCCTAAAGAGACACACATGCAAACTGGTGGACCTGACGTGTCATTTTCCACATTCACTTGTACAATCCGGGTTCAGTCACAACTGGACACAGAAAACAAAGGAAGATGCCATCATTTGTTTGGGCAAATGCAAAACTAGCCAGCATGCATTGGGTGAGACTGAGAAAAAAAAAATCCTTTGATGTTTAACAAAAGTATACTCCTGAGGAAAACAAAGTCTCATTCTGCAGCAGGAAAAAAAATCGGAAAGCCTATGTGGTGGTTGGATAAATCAGCTTTGTCAGATTCTCAGCTAGCAAACCAGAGCACAGCTCGGTTGTATACTACTAAAATTATTTTAAGAAATATGTATTCTCAAGAATTATTTATTTCACGTTCTTTATGAGTACCTTCTTCTCTTTCAGATGTTTTGTTGCAAAGCAAGAGCTGAAAGTTTTAGAGAGAAAGTTTAAATGTGATCTTGTTTTCCTGAGCTGCTTCATGTGTGCAAAGTATCCATTTCAACTCAGCACAAGAAGCAAAACAAAGCTTTTAGGAGTATCTCCAGCTAGAATAATAAGTATAACTGGAAGAAATAGATAAGCTTTGGGGTGTACAAGCAGGACCTTTAAGTGCCAAAAAGCATGTTTAACATTTTCCATTGATAAAAGACATTACTCGCCAAAGTGTGTCCTTCTGCTTGATCAAAGCACCATAAATCTAAAAAAATAAATCCAGCTAGCACTGCCTGGGCACAGATATGTTCAAACACTGTTTGTTGTCCCTTCAATGATGACAGGGTAAGCCTGAGAACTGTGTTCATTATCTGATTTTCCAACATTAACCTAGTGCTGTTTGAGAGAGCCTAAGGGCTGTAAGACACCCACATGGGCTGGGGCTGTGTCACACAGGACCTACAAAGGGTCTGATGGGGGCCAGGTGAGCCACAAGAGGGATCTTAAGGCTATGGGTTACCACATTTAAGCAACTGAGTTTCATCAGTGTGTCACAATAAAAAAACCATTGAAGCTGAAACCAGAGTTTATAGAAGAGGCCTGCAGTGGTGGTAATTTACATTTTTTTTACCTAGATTGGTTTCATCTGGAATTAGGTTTTAAAATGGCATGAGAGAATGGATATAAATCAAACATCTCTCCCTTTTTCACAAACTTTCAATAGAGGAAAATGTTATTGAGGTATTGGAAATATGATGTTTCAGTTTCCTAGAGAAAGACATGTACAGGGCAGTGCATAAAACTGGCTATTGCTCTACCAAAAAAAAGCTGGAAATTGATGTGAAAGAAAACAGGTCTCTTCTGAGTACTGAGATCCAAACCCAATAGAGTTCTTGGGCTCCCAATGCTTATTTGGGCACCTGGCTTTGTACTGAGACCAAGAGGAATGGACTTTGGTCTTCTGCCCACGTGCTCTCTGGACAGCACCAGTGCACCTGGATATCTTCACTCAGTAGGAATAGCAACACAGAAAGTGTCAGTTCCATTTGCTTTGGGTTTTTTTTCCAAACCTCCTCCAAGACCTGACACTTCCAGGAATAGAAAATACAATCAACATTCTCCTGAAGTTTTTAACTGCCCATGTTGAGTGGTCGAGTCACCAGTGATGATTGTCCTAAGCTTCTCCAGAGCTGATCCGTGGCTCTGGGGGATTTCTCCACAGCGTGAAATCTCAGGGGTTCTTGTGGATTTGCAAGTGCTTGAGTTTGAGGTGGAGAGTTTGATCTGAAGTGAGCTTCTGCCCAGCTTCATCTGCAGCAGCCATCAAAATTGTGCAAAACCCCACAAATTTTTGCATGATATTCATGGAGATGAAAACAGTACCTGTTACCTGCTTTAGCCTCAACAACCCTAAGGGATTGGGTTTTGGACTTAGGACAAATTCACTTTTGCAGAGTTTTTCTTTAATATTCTTCAACAACCAAGTCAGAACTCTTTGCACACCTGCAGGTCTCCCACTGAGTGACTGTCAGGATTGCACAGTATTGAACAAATCTTGGCATTTCACAGTGTCCACTAATTATAAGCACATCCGTTTAAGAGCAGTTAGAGGAATGAAAATCCCAGCATCCCACTGTGTTTAATGCATGTGTTTGCTTCCCCTTAGAGTGAGGGTGGGAAAACACTGCTTTAAAAACCTGGAATCTTAATTTCTCTTCCAAACAAACGTAAACGCTCCCTGAGCTCCCCTGGGGAACATCACTGGAATATGGAGGACTCTCAGGGAAGATGAGCAAGCCTGAGGGCAAACTTTTTATAAATATGTTCATGTCTGTTAAAAGTGATTTAAGATAAAAATAAAATTCGGAGAAAGCAACCAAACTCAGGTCCAGGCAGAGGTCTTGCATCTGGGATCAGTGGGAAATAGCAGTCGCTGCAACATCAGCACATTTTGGATCATAGTGTCATATAATATCTTCAGTTGGAAGGGACTCACAAGGATCACCAAGTCCAATTCCTGCCCTGCCTAAGGCCACCCCAAGAATCCACCATGTGCCTAAGACCCTGTGCACTCTCTTGACACTTCATCCAGTTGAGAGCTATGTGTGGCTGTAGATGGTGTCTCTTCTCACCTCTTAAACCCTGACTTGGGTCCAGCCTCATGTTTCTGGCACTGTGGGTTAACTGTCTTGCTCAGAAACAAGTTTGTGAGTCTCAAATATTCTATTGTTTATCTATTTTAGCAAAGAAAGCAACGAGAGCAAAAAGGTTGCCATTTAATTTATACAATTTTCCTCATTCACAGTAGATGATTTTGGCAACAAGACCTCTTATGTTATAAGAGCTGCTTTCCTATTCAAACAAATATCACATTACTACAGACAATAGCATATTACTACTTGGTGGTCTGAAATCCCATGTCCTGAAACTTTTGTATTAATGTGGATAAGGACTAATGATCCTAGAGTCAGTAGAGTCAGTCAGTGTCACAGTCAACTGAGGAGGGGATGCTTTGTTTCTGTTTTTGTTTGAACTTCCAACTCCCACGGGAACTTTGCTCACACCGGGCCCTTCTTGACCCAAATACTTCTTGTCTCCCTTCACATGTCCCTTGTTAAAAGCACCCAGATAGGCAGTTTAAAGCTATCAGCAAAAGCCTGGGCTCTCCAGACACGACGCTGTCTGTCAGCCTTTGGTCCTGTGAGCAACACCAGCCCAAATTTCATCCCACTGATCTGTCACTTTTTATCTTGCATTTAAATGTATTTAACGATCAACAGAAACTTCTTCAGCCTGTGGTGTCCAGCAGCTATTTTTTGGGAGAGGATGCAGCTGGTGCAGAGCCGGCAGACCAGGGATGGGCGAGCAGCGGAGTCACAGCAGCCCATCCGTCAGAGACATCAGGCACTGATGGCTCCATTCACTGCTCAGTCAGATACCCTGGAGTCGTCCTGTCTGCCTCGCAGTGCTGAGAGTCCTGCAATCCAATTTATCTCTTTCCACAGATACTTGCAGCCCGGCGTGGACTGAAGCTGTGGGGCTCATCAGCACATTAGCAAAGCTGAGAAGGAAATTTTAAATCCTTCATGACCAGACTTTAGTACTTGAGGTGACCCGGGTGGGAGATGGGGGCAGAGGAATCTGACCTTTGTGAGTCACCACCAGTATCAGCAGCATATTGCCTAGTCCAGGGGATTTTCCCTGGCACCACTTATACCTCCCAGCTTTGCAGTGCTTTCCTGGGGAAGAAACCCAGGGTGAACTCACTGTATTTTGCCATGCCCCTGAATAAAAGCCCAGCACAGTTCAGGGACACAGCTGAAGTGAAATTCAAGCTGACTCCACTGTAGCTTGCAGGATATCCAAACCTTGTCTTGGCTATCTGATAATGTACACAGCAAAGGCTGTTTATTTGCACGGTTTTGATGAGCACATGGACAATCAGGTTTCCTGGGAAGTGGCACCAAGCCTGCCAGAGTTCAAGAAACATTTGGACAATGCTCTCAGGCACATGGTGTGATGCCTTGGTTTGACCTGGGCAGGATCAGGAGTTCGACTCAATGATCCTTGTGGGTCTCTTCCAACTCAGGATATTCTATGATTTTACAAATCAAGGGTAGTCCTTGGCTGCAGCTGCCATGGTGGCAGAGGGCAAGAAAAGGAACAGGCACTGTTTCATATGCCATAAAACCAGCAGAATATCCTTCCCTGGGTCACTGCATTGAAATCAGCAGAGGATCAAACTTGTCCTGCTAATGACTCAGGTGATGCCTCTGAGCACCGTGCTGCTATGCTGAGACCATGGAGTTGGACGTGAGCAAAATTCCTGTCTGGTTAAAATAGGGTGAACTAAAGGACAAAGAAACAGCTCTGTTATTGTCTAGACCTCCAGATCATATCCTTAGAGGCTATGATGCAGTTTATTCAGCAAAGGAAATAAAAACTGCTTGGATAAAATCGTCTTACACATTCCCATGCTCTACTCTCTTGTGAAAGTGTTTTTAGTGTAGAACAACACCACTTTAATTATATGCACTCCTTCAATAAAAAAGCATGACTCACACCTCTGCATGGGAGATAAAAGATGTGTGGAAACCATAAAAACACTAAACCAGCATGTAAAGCCAGCAAAGCCACTTATCTTCATGGAATATTTTAATGTCTGTCTTGTTCTTCCAGGAAAGCTATGGGACAATTTACACCTTTAAAAAGCCTCAGCTTGTAAATATATATCTAAAATATCTTTTCTAAAGCTGGTTCCATAAAACAGTTTTTAAAGGACTGATATGGGGTTTAACAGGGCATTCTAGGTTTTAGCACCCTGAGCGTTATATCAGCCATACCTTCTTTGTGTATGGATATAATGGAAAGGAGGCAGAAGAGCCTCCAACAGAGATGGCAAACAGAGAGGTGATGACAGGGTGTCTTCCTCAGCATGAATCCTAAATGATCAGTGGTGCCATAGGCAGAGCAATTAGAGCCCAGCTCCTTGCTCCCACTTGCCTTGTCTCACCTTGCATGGAGGTCATTTTGGGCCACCTTTCTTTTGGGCCACCTTCCTTTTGGGCCACCTTTCCCTCTGGAGTCCCCAGCTGCACCCCAACAAATCTTGTCCCCTACCCCAAGTGCTGTGGAGCCTCGTGGTTAGGGCTCAGCTTGGCAGAGCCGTGTCTCTGTCCTCCTGGGAAGGCTTTAACCACAAGCCTAGCAAGCAAAGTGAGACACTGTCACCATCTGTCTTTGATCTAAGCTTAGTGCAAAGTCTGGGGACAGTCACAGTCATTTGATCTCATTTTTGCGTTGCCTCCCAAGGCAGATATCTCCTTCCTCATCCTCAAGTCCCAGTGAGATGGGGCTCCCAGAGCAGACACCTTGGTGGCTTTTGGTACCATTTGGCAGGATAAAAAGTACCTGAGGGAGTCATCAGAGTCTGTGAGGGACACAGAGGAGCCTTTGTGGGCTGGGTGGCTGAGAACACCACAATCAGAGCATTTTGGGCTCCAATTGTCCAAAAGTTTGAGCTTCTTTTCCTGTGTACACACACACACACACACACACACACACACACACACACACACACAAATTGTTATATATTCAGTGATCTGTGGCTGTGCTGAGGGTGACCTCAGTTAAAATGTGTCTTTGCAGGCAAAACATGGTGATGCACAGGGGTCTACAGGGCAGTGAGAGCTCCTGGATTTCCATGAGGGGTCTACAGGGCAGTGAGAGCTCCTGGATTTCCATGAGGGGTCTACAGGGCAGTGAGAGCTCCTGGATTTCCATGAGGTTCATTACAGACATCCATGCAGATGACACAGAGTTTGTTATTAATCTTTGGCTGTAGCACTCTTATTGCACATCCCACCAATGTGAGAGTCACTAGACATCATGTGGTCTAGGTTTAGTCTAATTTAATCTGTTTTAGAAATGCCTGGTATGTTTTACTGGTGTCACCTCAAAGCTGAGCTTGCAGCTGAGTCTGCAGACAAGGAGGGGAGGGTGATTTGCTGTGACAGGACTCCTGTCCTGGCCAGCAGCAAATCAGTGGCATGAGCATTTAATGGGGACATCACATATCCCATGAATGTTCTGATGGAACATAAAAATCACAGGCAGCCACCCAGGCTTGTGTGCATAAATAACTTCTAGTTATGGAGCTGCTCCAGATCTGGGATCATGTAAGGAGATGTATGCATCACTGGTCAGAAGTGCCCAATTTAGATACAAAAATTAGGATTTTATGCCAATGGTAGAAAGCAAGCCTCTTCAGGAGATCATTTAGGATGCTGAATTAGGAGGCTGAGCAGGACTGTAGCCCGTGTAGAGAAATGAGGCTCCAGACTGAGGTAAGCAGCTCCCATTAGGTGCCTACCCTGCTGACAAAACCCCTACAAACCTCTAATCACCAGGGTTTGATAAGAGCTGTGCAGGGAGGCAAGGTCTAAAGCCACACAACTAAATCACTTTAGGATACTCACACTTTCCGTGGTTCATCAGGAGTGTAAATCCAGGCTAATTTATGTTTTTGCAGTAGCTGAAAAGTGGAGGCTAAAAGGCATTTTTAAGATGTTAAAGTAATAAATATCTCTTTAGTTTGTCAAATGTCCATACTTTGCTGTTCCCTCTGTCAATAAGCTCAGCTCAGCTCCCACCCACCACCCCTTTATGGTGCATAGAAAAGGGAATCCATTGAGATTGTTATATCATTTTCTGCTTAAAAATTGCTTCTACCACTTACTGCACTTTTCTGCCTCACTGCCAGGCATGTGACCACTACTTTACACATCCCAAGAGATTCAAACATGATTCTAACTCCTTTTAAGTAAAGAGCAAGCAATGAACAGCTTCTCCCTGCTTTGGATCATGCCATGGATCACATCAAAGTGACTTCTGTGCATCTAGTGGTACTCTGGAGAAGAATTAAGAGCTATTTTATGCAATTTTGTAAAGGGAACACAGAGGGATTAGCATGCCATTAGTAATGCTGTTTGTCACAGTATAATTTATTGAGGCTGATTGGTAATTTCATCAGTCATTGCTGTTGTGCAACACTTAAAAATCTGCAGCATTACATGTAGAAGGCAGTTCAACATCCCATAATATTTAGCAAGGGTAAAGGCAAGGGTAAAACTATGTAAAATTGTGTGGCAGTTGTTGTCAGCATTAGAGAACCAGTGTGATTAAGAGCTGCTGATGAGGATGCTGAAACAGAGTAAGAAACTTGAGCATATATTCTTGATGAGCACAATACTGCCCTGTGCGGGAAAAAGGAAAAAAAATCACATGGGGGGAGTCAGAGTCAGGCTGTGAAGGGAGGGGAAGGTTTTTGAAGGGTGCTTCCTGGCACTTGGCTCTCCAGCAGAAAGGCTGCTAGGAAAATCTACCCACAGAAATAGTAATGGCACCTATGTGGGGATACTTCTTGAAATTAGCTATTTATTCTCTGTAGCCCCTGCCTCCTCATAACCTTACTAGCAAAGCAAACTTGAGCTTATTTCCAAAAGCATTTTAAGCTGCTTGATCTTCAAGCATTGCAGCAGAGCAGAGGGTTACTAGCTCTCCCTCAGAGGATGTGTGAGCTAAAGATTTTATGCCATAGCTCTGAAGAAACTACCTTTCATGCAGTGAGGAAATGATTAATCCCTGTCAGACTGCAGCACACTGAGTTGTTCTTCTGCAAATGGTGTCATTGTGCCCAGAACATGGATACAGGAGGAGGAGGTGAGACCCACGAATAATGGCCTGGGGAATGGTCCAGCACCTCCTAGAATCTGTCAGAGCTTCTAATATCTTGGCAAATTTTTCCCTTTTAACTGATATATTTCCATATTTCTACCTATCTTTCTTTTATTTTTATCTTTTTCTCTTTTTGCTTTTTCCTTGTTGTTTCCTTCTTTCTTCTGCCTCAGCACCTTGTCTTGACTATCCACCTTCCTAATTCAAACACACCCAGCTTACATTTCTATCTCTGAACAACATCTTCACATGCAGAAATAAAGTCACTTCCAAGCTTTGGCATTTGCAGGAGTTGAGCCTGAAGTGTTAAAGTACAAACACTTTCTGATCAGCCATTCCCTTGATAACAGATGGCCCAATCTATGCTCCAAGATTGTCTTTAACTCTGTCTGACCCAACGTAAAACCAAATGTTCATAAACTGCAGTTCTCTATACCCCAAGATGTCCATTTTTGGCTGTAAATCTGGAGCACATGCTGTTTTCTGAGATTTGTAAGTCATGTGTGACACAGGGAGGTGCTTTATCTTCCCTGGGGGTGTCTGATCCGCACAGGCAGAGCAGTGCATCCGCCAGCAGCTCCGGCTTCTCCAGGGAAACTTTCCCTGCCAGTGTTTTCAGTGTGATAAAGTAATTTTCTAACTTCCCTGGGTAATACCTCACCTTATACCTTGGGTAAATATACCAAGCCCAAGGCATGGGAATCACACTGCACTTGGGTGGGAAAGGACCCCCCTGTACCTCACTGCAGTTTTGGTACCAGATCTGCAAGGATGAAAGCTGCTTCTTTCCATTGGCCCTTCTTTCAAGGGCAGGAGAGCAGAGAAAAAATTCCAGAAGTAGAGCCCATGGAGCTGCTGAAATAACACCTCAAAGCTAATGAATTGTGAGGAATCAAACCACAGCTCAGATGTCTGGCTGAAAACGCTTCCCCAGCATTGGTTCAGCTACTAATGGGTTGTGTCACTCACTGCTGCTGAGAAAGGAACAGGGAGATATCTCCAACTGGATGCTTGGCACACCCTCATTTAAGGAGGAAAAGGGCTGGATCTGCTCTTTCTGATAAAGCCACAAATTCTGTTAATCGAATGTATGTAAAAAAAAAAAATCACCTTTCTTATAACACATTAAACTTCTGTCTCAGGCTTCAAAATAAGAAAATAAGAGAGGATTTGCTCTTAAGGTGTCCATAAAATAGACAAATGTTCAGGTTTCATTGATGTGAAAAAATGTCTTTTCACAGGCATTATTTTTTGCAGAGCAGGGGGAAGGGGAGCTCCTAATCTGTTTATACTAGGATTAATATTAGGAGTGAGTTAGTTTTTCCAAGGTTCAGCAGAGCATGAGGGGGAAAACAAAACAAAACTTATTTTCAGGAATGTTTACCAATGGGTTCTGGTCATGATTTGTGTTTTGAAACTTGGGGGGCCAGGTTTTGAGCTTCACTGTTAGTGTTTAATTTAAGGATTAGGAATTATTGAGTTAGGTTCATTAAAATAGCTGGGTTTTGTCCTTCAAAAATTTAAGAAAACATGGTGTAAGCTTTGGAGAGAAGGTCTATTTCTGGGTAACAACAGCCTCATTCAGCTCTAAGCATATGGCTGTCTTTGTTTTAGAAACCTGTGTTAAAGTAAGGATAAGGCTCCCCATTCCAGCAGAATCATCAATTCTGTTCTCAGGGATTTACATTGCTCTCAATAATATTTGTTTAAGCCTTGAGAAATCTACTGAGATCCCAGCATATTAAAACTACTGTTAAGTGTGACGGGAGTAATTTCTCCCCTAAATTTCATGTTCAGTTCCCAGTTAGAAGAGAGGGGAGTGTGAAGCACCAACATCACAGACAGGATAAGGCTGGAAAAGGGCAGCTCTGAACTCTGTGTGTGAGTAGAGGATGAAGATACTGAAATATTAAAAAAAAACCCAAACCAAACCTTTAGGAGGGACCAGTTCCGGATCTCACCATGAGGACATCCTCTTGGAAATGCATGAATAGGACAAAGGTGCTTGTCCTATTGCAATGGGCTAGTCTGCAAAAGGCAGAATGAATTCCCATGCCCTGGCAGGAGGAGGACAAGGCTCCTCCAGGGCCAAACCTCATCCCTTGAGCTTCCCAAATGGTTTGCAGCAGTCTGTGTGGCTTTTTGCCAAATGCATGGCAGGATCTTTGCACTGCCATCCTCAGCAGGTCTAGTTCTGCCTTCAGCCACTCTAATGTGCCAGAATTCAAAGCAGCTGCCCCCTTACAGTGTGGACTAGGACCAGCCCCAGCTTGTCTACGTGTGGTTCTGCTCACAAATGTCCCATTAATTGAGAACAGTCCTTAGTGGGTTTTCATTTCAAGAAGAGTTTTAGAAGTTTGGGTCACTGTAAACAAAATTGTGCTCTCCTCTGTTTTGGGTGTTTTACAGCAACTCAGCTCTTTTTTCCTGCAGCCCAACCAGCTGACTGGAGCTGGCAGGAAGACAGTGAACCCATTTTACGATGACTTTCAAAGTTTCAAAATGTGTTTTGGATCTGCCTTGGAGTGAAAACAAAACCTTTTGAACTTTTTTTGTACTGTGAAGTCATGTCAAGACCGTTTTTGCCTGGGAAGACTCTGAGATTCCCTCTGTGATACAGACTGTGAAGACAGCCTTGGCATTGCTGCTGGGTGTCAGGTGGCAGCTTGGAGATCTGGAAACAGCAGCTCAGTGAAGAATAGAAAAACCTGGAAATCTTCAGATATGGCTACAAGACAAGCTGGTTCCTAGACCAGAGAAGCTGTGGATGCCCCATCCTTGAAAGTGCTCAGAGCCAGGCTGGATGGGGCTCTGAGCCACCAGATTTAGTGGAAGGTGTCCCTGCCCATGGCATGGAGGTTGGAAGGAGATTATCTTTAATGTCAATTCTGTGATTCTATAATTCCACTCTGGACAGTTTCTCCTAGGTGGAATAGCTGCTGTGACTTTTCTCAGGAATGCTACAGCTCTTCTTAATGGTGTAAGGTCACAGTGACATTGAATTTCTGTGACAACAAACCAGCCATGGCCAAAGTGGATTTTAATCCTGATTCCCAGCCTCACTTTTCACTTTTACACATACCACCAGCTTGCTGATGTAGATACCACTCTTCTCATCTTTCTGTGCTTAGCAGGGGGAGATACACTGTGCAATAACTAAACAAAAACAAAGAACAAAAAAAAAGCCTTATCAGGCTTGAAACTGCCTTGTTTTCCTTCCTTGTGTTCTTATATTTTTCCAGCATCTATGTTTCATTTGTTGTTTAAGAGAGATAAACTTACTAAAAAATTCAAGCTGTGGTCCAGAAAATACCAATTCTAAGTTAATTTTTCCAGGAAGAGACCCTGACTATGCCTGATTTGTACTCAGTATGTCAGCTGTCACATACTTTCAGACCTGTGAGGAATTGCACCAGCATTGGATTATAGTGTACTTGATTTGGAAGAAAGGAGAAGCTGTACTACTGTAATCATTATTTAAACCATATCCTTTTGATTTGTTGGATGCCAGGCTCCCATTCACACATAGCATATCATGCAGTCAAAAATAAGGGGCCTACCTTTGAGGGGAAAAAAAAATAAACACTTTCTTTTTTCAGATGAATTACTCACTTTTTGCATAGAGGACATGATTTCAGCTAGAGAGGGGGAGAAAAAATGTGAAAATGTGGTCTTTCAAACACAGGGGCTTCCTGTGAAACATGACTCTGTGTGTCAGGTGCAGTGATAGCACAAAGCTACTCCCTGAAGGACTTTCAATCTGAATAGAAAACAGTTAGAAAACCACCATACTTTTAGTATAGATCCTTATATACTCCAAATGGAGAAATAGTCCAGTGAGAGAGTGGATATGTTATCAGAAATGTTATATGTTATATGTCATGTTGAAAAGGAAGCCTCTCTGGGAAGGCAGTCAGATGCACTAAACACAAGATTATCATTCTTAGTTATTATCTTTTCAAAAGGCTTCACATCATAATTTCTGCCATTCTGGTTAATACCACATTAAATGGAAAAAGCAACCTACTTGTCACATAAATTACCAGGGCAGAGCTGCCACCAGTCACCCCTCAGGAGGCACTGCCTGTTTTACATCCTTGGTGAAGCTCTGAGGTTACAAAGTCCCCGTGGCTCACCCAGGCACTGCCTCCACACAGCCTTGGCTATCACTTTCTGCCTCACACACCAATTATTTCCCCACATTGTTGCAGAGCCCATCTTACATGCTAGAATTAACTAAGAGTCAGATTCAAACCCTGTACCCAATCAATTTGGACATCAAGGCATGGTCCAAAGAGCTGGCAAACACCAAATGCCCAGCAGCCCTTCCAGATGGAGATTGGTTCTTTTCCCCTTGCCCATCCATCTCCCTGTTTCCCCATCAAACAGAACTGGGCACCTATGATTTCTTAGCCACAAAGTACATGGTTTATATTTGAATAAAGGCATTTGTAAGAAAGATGACAGATTCACGTAAGCATCCAGTGAACTCATACTGTCTTCTTTAATGTTTATATTAACTTATTATGCTCTACTGTTCTCAAATAATTACATAACTATCCACAGTCATTTCAAACAGCCCTTCAACCCACATCAGCCTCGTGTATAAACATTGGTGCTTTATACAGTCATTTTGTATGAGATTTGTCTGCAGGGCAACAGTTTGCTGTACTGTGTGCCTTTTGTGAGATGACTCAGGCAGCAGTTAAGACTCAAAGTGCTTTTGATTCCCTTGCAAACAGTCTGTCTGCCTTCCCTGCTGTCTGAAGCCCAAGAGCTAAGAAGGGGTTGTCCAGTATGCTCTGTGTCCAGAGTCCTGCTAATAAATCACTGAGCTGCAAATAACAGACACAAACAGATCCCAGGCATCTGGACCCCTCACTCCATAACTGCAGGCACAAAGTCTTCCATCATGTCTTCTAAACAGGTCCAATTTCAGCTCAAGCACCCATTGTTAATGGGTCAGACACTGCCAAGTTGCAAGAACATGGTTCTGTGCCCAAGCAGCATTAATTTTTGTCTCATTTGAGGTCATTAGCTTGGGCTCAGCCCTGCCCTAACCATAAATGAAGGAAAATACACCCTATCTGGAAAGATTTGGTGGCTTTCTGGCCTTTGAGGGATAGTCCCATGCAGTAAAATAAAAAAAAAACCTGAAACTCCAGAAAATGATGCAAAACAACTCTCAAAGAGACAAAGACTGCCTCTTTGGAAAAACTTCAGGCACTCTTAAAAGCAAGAGTACATAGGATGAGTCACTGTCTGACTTCCCACCCTGCTTTTGGGCAGGGAAGGTGGAGAAACTGTCCAGCAGAAAAAAAAATGTGTCATCATGACAAGCCTGTTCATCTCACAGTGTAAAAAGTGCCCAGGAGACTGTGAACCCCATCAGCCAGGAGCAATCAGGCATGGGGTGTAAGGACTGGCAGGAGGCATAAGCATCATGTAATTCCAGTTTAAGACCTTTTTAAACATATAAGAGGAACCTGAGCCAGTGTTGGCCTGGGGACAGATTCATGTCCCTCCACCTTCATCCTGAAGTGTTGTGGTTTGATCTCAAAGTGAAGAGGATTTTGCACAGCACTTGCCCATATTCTCATTTGAGAGGAAAGCAAGGAAGAAAAAAAATCTCAGGAAATTTTGCTGACTTCTCTCCAAGTTTAAGAAATGGACACTTCTGCCTTTCCTCTTACTGGCAGGAGGGGTTGTGGTCTTTCTTTGAAAGGGAGAAAGATGAAAACCTCTGGGCTGAGTAAAGGACATTTTTTAGTAGTTGTCTCTTTCTCAGTGACACATCCTCTTATTGTATGTGCACACAAACACACACACACACATGAACACAGACACACATTTTCTATTTCATTAAAAAACATTCTGGTAACAATCAGAGGCAGCTCATAAATGTCATATTTCGAAAAGCATAATGCGTGATTCCCTCCTTAGAGCAGTTTTTATGACAAACAGTATACCAATGTTTGCATATAATTTCTAAGACTATAAAATAACTTTTTATGGTTCTTGGGCTAATATCTGAAAAGTAGAGCACATTTTCGTATGAAATTCTTTCACAGTATTTAAAGCACAATATCCTCTGCCAGTCCACCCTCCCTCTCATTTTTCTTTCTATGCAAAACCATGTGACAAAAAGCAAAGTGCTTTTAAGAAACATACCTCTGGCCTAGAGCCAACCCCTCTTTTTCTTTTTTTCTTTTTCTTTCCTTTTTTTTTTTTTGGTTTTGCCAGTTGAAGCTGACAGATATCTATAGCAAACAGTTAACATATATAAACATGTCAGCTGTAAAACAAATACACTTTGAAAGAAAACAGAGAGCTGGAGTGGTTTATGCTGCAAGACAACGTTGGTGCAATTAGCAGACACGGGGTGTGGGGTCTTCAGGGCACGTTTGGCAGGTCTATCCAAGGTTGAAGTACCTTTCTTCTTCACTCAGTCAAGTCCTGTGTGGATGGCATGGAAAAAAAAGGCAGGGCCCTGGTGTCACAGCCACCATCTGGTGCAGATGAAAAGAAGGCAGAAGCAGTTTTTGATGCTGAGGAGGAGGTGTGCATGAGAGACAGCTGCAAGCACGCGCTCCAGGGATGCATTTCGCAGGTCAGACAAGCTAAATTGTCCCTGAATTGCAGCCACTTAGAGCTTGGTCCTGCAAGGCTTCTGCCAGATGCTGAGCCCTCCTCCCTCTGCTCCAGCCTGCTCTCCTCTGCTGCTTATGATCGCGTGTCACTTACCGTGATCGTAAATGAGCGGGGCTGAATTCATTAGAGATAGGGAAGAAAACCACTGGGGAAAAACAATTAGCACGTGGGCTGGTGCAGTGCACTGTGGGCAGGCTCACAGCACCCACCAGTCTGGAGTCACCCCAGCACCAGAGTCACTCATGAGGTCACAGGACCACAGAGGGGTGGATACACAAGGCTGGGGCAAAACCCAAAGGGTGATGACCAGAGAGGGAGGGAAGGGTGTCTTGCTTGGCTCTGCTCCCTGCTCTGCTGAAGGGCACATCTCACTGAGCACTGCTTTTTATTGGGGCAAAGGTGTTCATGGGCCCAGGCTTGTCATTTTTGGCATTGCTGTTATCAGACTGAATTAGGAAAATAAGCATTTTAGCCTGCCTGTCAAATCCATGAGTGGGACTGGCATCCTTCAAGAGTAGTTCAGGCTGGGCTTTGGTGTCCAAGATGCCATGAGATGGATCCAGCCTCTGCTGAGCTCATGTCCAGAGGTGCTCCTTCTTGGTGGGCCCTATAAAGCAGCACAGACCAGACACCAGGGTGGCTCCAGGCCATCAAACCCTAACAATAGATTAAGAATAGACTAAACAGATAATTAAGCAGATTAATTCAATTTTCAAACAGACTAGGAGTGCAATTAAATGGACTCTGATTCCCCAGGCTGGGGAAGACACTACTGAAGGGGATATGATAGAGATCTCAGGGCTGGAAAATATGAATAGAAGATGACTGTTTGCTGTCTTTTCTAATACAAGAGCCAGGGGACATCAGATGAAACTAGTTAGTGGCAAGTTCAGAGGAAAAAAAAAAAGAAACAAAAGAAGAGCTGTTTTCCCCAGTGTGTAGTTAAGAGGGGGAGCTCTTTGCCATAGGGCTACCACATACAGTCGTGGAAGGAAAATAATTTAAAGGCTATTGAAGCCAGAAATGCCTCCCCTGGCTGAGGGCAGAGCTGAGGCTGGTGGGGTCTGGAGAGTGCAGGGCAGGACATCCCTGGGCACTGGCCCTGCTCACAGCATCTGTGGGGGACACAGGCCAGGTCTGCCTTGGAGGGAGGATCAGCTTAGACCAGGCTCTGTGTCCTGCTGAAACAGCCTGAAATTCCCATCTCAAACCACAGCCTACAAGGTTGTTACCAGCACAGCTGCTGCCTGTAGTTGGAGGGGAAGACAAACACCTCAGAGTCCTTTGCACAGTCCAGCCAGCAATACCTGAGCATCCTGGAAGCTGAATCTTCTCAAAAAAATTAAATGTGGGGTGAGGAGGGGCTTCATCTTTCTGATGCCTCCCAGGGACACAGATGAAACCTTTCTTCTTTTGTGACAGGAAGAAAAGAGGGATTAACAGAAGTGATGGGTGAAATTCAAACACTTTGTAAATTTTGTTCAATTTGGGTAAGGCTAAAACAGATCTGGAATGGAATTTAAGCAATACACAGATTTCTGAAAATGCCTTCCATCAAAGCAATTTCCCACATCTCAGCTTGCTTTCATTTAATGCAGAAATAAATAACGGTGGAAGCAAATGTTTTTGACTGCAAGAATACTTAAGATGTGATTCATCAATAAAAAATATTTTGCAGAACAATAGTTTTCCATTACCTTTTAATTTTTACCAGAAAGATAAGACTTTTGAAAAACCATTTTTAAATTAGTTAGATTTTTAATTCCCTTTCTTCTTTCATTGCTTCCTTCCTCCCTTCCTTCCCTTCTAATTCACATTTTTATGCTCATTGTTCCCTCACCCTACTCCATCTACTGCTGAAAAAAACCCAAAACATTTCTGAACCCTTAAAGAAAACTGCTGTTCGCTTAAACCTGCTGGGAAAAAATAGAAGAAAGAATTTTAAAATGTGAAATTGTGTGGAAAACAAAGCTTCTTTTTAATATCTTTTTACCTGAAATATGGGGGGGGGAAAGCACATGCACAAATGCTTTGAAAAGTGGGATGCCTCTACTTTTGCCTTTCCTACTGCAGGCACAGGAGATTTGATAGGCCTCACTCGGCCCATTGAGGGGCAACTGAGACTTCACCTGCTAAAGGATAATATTAGAGATGCCACATTCCTGGTTAGATCTGCTTTTACAGACACACAGGAAGTCTGCAGCAGAAAAGGGATTAAGAGCAAGCCTTAAATGAGTGACCTCTCCCACCCTCAAAGCAGCCTCTCTCATTTCTTTCTCCTTCCCAACAGAAAACACACGCTGCTGATGGGGACAGCGAAAGGGAAGGTGACCCCTGAGACCACTGAGCAGACAATGCCTTGAAGAGCAGAAACAGCATTGTGATTTTCTTTTTTTTTTTTTTTTTTTTTTTTTTTTTCCNTTTTTTTTTTTTTTTTTGGCTCCTCAAATATTTTCAGCAATAAAAATGCCCCTGATTTCTGCACAGCTCCAGTCTGGCATGGGACCTTCTAATCCCCCAGCAGCTCAGAGAGTCCCCATGGCAGCAGCATCTCCTTTTCTGGGCCCTTTTCTGGTTCTCTGCTGCACAGCAGTCCCCTGATGCTGGGGCCAAATCCTCAGCCAGCACATGTAGAGGTGCTGTCGACTGACACTGGCTGAAGATCAGTCCCCTGAGATTAACTGCTGACTTTATAGCTCTGGCTTCAGGGGGGATTTTCCAAAGCACCTGTTTGGTACATATATATATGTAACAGAGCAGGAGAAACTGCATAGGTGGCTTTATCCCCCTCCATATGTAACATAAACAAGTTTGGTCATTTATTTCAATTCATGAGAAAAACACTCTCCAAATAACAGAAAATATCCAGAGAAGCTTTCTGCCAGTTCAGCAAAGCTGAGAGAGCTACTTACTCTAAGCTGCTTGAGAAGAGGCTTCAGCCCCCAGGCAAACATCTGTGGAAGCCTTATGAGAGCCCAGACCAAGAGAAAAGCCAGCAGTGGACATCTGTGGGCTTCTTTTGGGCCAAGCACAAGAGATCCCAGTATCTATTGTATGAGGAAGGATTTCTGGAGTTCATGGGCTTCATAGCTAGAGGTGAGGAAACCCTCACAAGGCCCTTAGCTGGAAGATAACTGCCTGAGGTTTCTGTCTCTTCCAGGTTTATTTTCTCGTATGAAATCTCCTTAAAGAACAAAATAAAGGGATGGTCAATTTATAGATAGATGAACTCTGCATGATTTCCAATAACCTGCCTGGTTCTTAATGCCTTAAGCCTTAGCAATCCTGGGCTGGTAACAGCAGTTTGGACTGGACATTCGACACCTGCAATAAAACAGGGCATTGTTTGGGATTGCATTTCAACTGCTCACAGATGTCCCTGTCTTCATAGAATCATAGAATCACAGACTGGTTTGGGTTGTAAGGAACCTTAATGGGCATCTTGTTCCAGCTCCCTGTCATGGGCAGGGACACCTTTCCCTAGATCACTAATAACTGCAGGAGATCATACAGCCTCTGGGTCATGGGCAGCCACAGGCCTGATCCTAAACACGTAGGGGCTGTTGTTGGATTTGTTTCAGGAAGATACTGGTTTGTTTTTCTCTCAGGGCAAAGCCACTGCCTTTTAGGACTGAGTTCTGAGACTCAGAAATCGGAATCTCACTTGGGGCCACCAGCAAAATAATTTGTCCATGAGCTTGTGGGTGACATTGACAATGTGCTGTAAGAGATTGAGATGGTTCAGAAAGCTGAAGGGTGAGTGCAAGAGAGAAGAGGGACATGTGGCTGTGTGGGACCTCTGGGACCACTAAGCATGATAGCTTGAGCTGCTGAGGAGCCATTATTCCCAAGAAACCCTGGAGAAACGCAGCTGACATTTCCTCCCCGGCGCCGGTCGCTGTGCTTGGGCTAAAATATAAATTGGTCTAGGACAAGAACACAAACCGTGCTGTGCTCTTGTTTGTTTTACAAGCAGAGATGTGACCAACATGTCTCACCACAGCCCTGAACTCCAGTTCAGCTGAACTGGAGACTGTGACAGCTGTGGAGAGGAAATGAGCTTGCACGAGTATTCGGCTGCTGGTGTTCCCTTTCAGCTGAAATTAATGTCAATGGTTGTTGATGCTACAGGTCATTTCCTGACTCTCCCATTAAATCTGGAACTTCAGTGGATTTCCCAGTGGTAAAGAGAGGTCTGGCCAGCTTTCCAGACAGCTTTGCAGGCTTAGAAGTGTTCTTGTGTGCACTGGAGAGTAATTATGAGGCAGGATGTAACCCATGTCCCACAGAAGTTCATAGCGGAGATTGACAGAGGCAGGAAAACATGCTGCTGTTTGTGTGGGGCTCCCTGCATAGCAAGTAGCAAATGTCATCTACAGATATCAACCAGATATACAGCAAAACTCTGTTAGCTGCAAATCTTAATGCCAGGGTTCGTTATCCCAGATTGCTGCCAAAGTCAAAGAGTTGTTCCAAGGCCATTACCTTAGAGGCTGGGCTTTGTCCTCTGGGCTGTCTTCCAAAGCTCTTCAGCTGTCCCATGGGCACAGTCACCACCACCACAAGGGGAGCCATGCCTTCTGTCAGCTCTAGCCTTGATGAACACATTTTGTCTCAGTACAAGCAGCAGAACAGTGAGTGACCATAGAAGAATTCATGGGTAGCTTGGCTTCTTTTGTAGTCATGTACCTATTTTCTGTAACTCCTCATTCAAAACACGTGGGCAGCTGAACCAGCACAAGTGGGCAGCTTCAATCCTTTGAAGCATCAACTGTCACCCTGGGATCTCCAAATACTGCACTCAGGAGTTAATCCAAGATCTCATAAGACAGATGGGATGCTGGGGCTGGGAGCTCTCTGCAGGACTGCCCAGTGCTGCACTGAGGTTTTCTACTGGTGGTGCACTAAGTTGTACTTTTGGGGTAGGAAGACCATAGGCTGCATCCCAACACCACCATAAATTTAAAGTGGCCTCTCTCTGAGCACATGAGCAGCCGTGGAGCTACTCACTGCCTGAAGACTTGGCTGGTCCAGCTGGATATTAACCTTTGCTCAGTTCCACTTTCGTTTTGCTCCATACAAATTTGAGGCACATTCTCTTCTCACCCCTTTTCTATTTGTTGCATTCTTCTTTTTTTTTCATAAAACATCCTCTGTGTCAGGGGAAAGTGCCTGTAGGTGTATTTGGAAATACAAGGCACTTAACTGAAGCAAGATCAATCCTGTGGCTCTCAGGCTTGCTGGGGAGAAGTTTTGTGGTTTGTGCTCAGAACATTTTCTCTCGTATCTCTAGAGAAGCCCATTTTTCCCACATTTCTGTGAAGGAGGCCTCTGAGAGCAGCTGGCTAAGCTTGGTTCCTAAAGTCAGGTGGGGTGAAAACTGCTGCCCTGCAGATGTCACAGGGAGTTCAGATTGCCTGGGACAGGGAGGCACTTGTGAAAGCACAACCCTTTTTTCTGAATTCTTTGTTTGCTGTGCCATGGCCCGACAATGAAGGCTGGGATCTCTCTGTGCCAGGCACCACAAAAAAAACAGAGGGAGAAACTTTTCTCACCCCCAGTTTGCAGTCTAAACAGATGAATACTGCAGAAGAGTGAGCAGAGTTTGGCTTGCAAATATTATGTTAGCTCCCTGATTTCTTCATGGATGGCTGGGAGGCAGATGTATTGCTCTCTTTGAATGGTTTGGAGGGGTATCTGTGCAAGCCTGGGAGTGGAACAGGATCTTGTCTTTATGGCAAATTTGGCATGGGGAGATGTTCCCAATTAAATTTGTGCATGATCAGATGAGCACTTGCAATCCTAGCAGAAGGATTTCAAACTCAATTGGTTTAATTTGCTGCATACAAAGAATTTTGTTCATTTGAAAATGCTTTTATTCCAGAATTAGGGCATCTCTGTGTGGAGTTTTTAAGGGACAACTATTCTTTCTTAAATATATCGCTTCCCTTAAATATATCCCTTGCAAATTAACTTCCCTGGATAGAAAAGTGTGTGTGTGTGTATGTAACACAGAAGGGGCCAGGGGAAAAGCAGGAAGGGATTAGTTGAAAGGAAAAACAAAGGAAGGGGCAGAGATTTGAAGGGGGGGAGATAAACTGACATGGAGAGGGAAGGAAAATGAAGAGCAGCTGGAGGGATGAGCCCATTGGAGCAGGACCTGAGCAGGGGGGATCTCCCAGCACGAGCAGGGCCAGGCAGCCTCCCATGCCAGGCAGGGAGCAAGGGCTGTGGGGGCCCCATCAGGATTTGCACCACGGAGCCCTCAGCTTCTGGAGACACCATTTGCTGCAGAGCTCAGCTCTGGAATTGTTGTTTGTTTTCTTCAAGGAAAGGAAGTGTTTGTATTGCAGGAAAATGTTTTTTTTCCCATAAAAGTTGCAAGGAACCCCAGCATACTTGATGCACTAATGCAAGTTGTTGCTTCTTACAAATTGTTGTTCATCACACTTCTGTAATCAAAGGCAGTGAAGCCAAAAACTTCTTAAAGTTTAAGTTACTGAAAAAATGATTTTTAAAAAAATTTAAAAGAAAAGAAAGAAACAAAGACAGAAAGAAAGAAAAAAGGTCCAATTTCTACCTTGTTAAGCCAAGTTCATCATTACTACTAAATGGGGCAGGAGTCTACATTTTGCCCACAACAAGCTGACAATGGCATATGCAATCTGTATCTCATGAACCGGAGCCATCCTTCCCCCAACAGTGTTGTGCCAGGGGGCTTTCATGAAGGGGTGATTATATCACCTACACACACAGGCTTCTGTCTAAGTAAACAATACTTCTTGCCAGACTGAATTTCTTATGGGCAGGAATTGTGTTTGATGTGACACAAAAGCACAGCCAAAGTTCAGTTTAAAAAAAAAAAAAAATAACATTTTATGCATGAATTCACTGAGAAGTAGAACAAGAACACCAAGGGCACCAGTCTTCTCCAAAAGCTTAGCAGTACCTTCTTCTCAATACTAATTACTGTGGCTCCTGGATCCTTCAATTTGTTTATGCCCTAAGCCATTAGGATGAGTCTGAGCTCATTAGTGGGAATTTCACCATTAATCTTAATAAAACCAGGCTCAAAAAGGGAGAAGCCCATCTGGGTGCATGTCATACAGTAAGAGCTGTCATACATAGAATCATAGAAAGACTTGGGCTGGAAGGGACCATAAAGGTCACCAGGTTCCAACCACCCTGCCAAGGGCCACCCACAAGACCAGGTTGTTCCAAGCTCCATCTAACCTGGCCTCAAACATTTTCAGGGATGGGGCACCCACAGCTTCTCTGGGCAACAGTTTCAGTGCCCCACCACCCTTTGAGGAACACATTTCACCCTAAGAGCCCTAATAGCTAATTTAAATCTCCCCTGTTTTAGTTTGAAACCATTTCCCCTTGTCCTATCACTGTCTGTCCATGCAAAGAATCACTCTCCCTCCTTTTTCTAAACCTTCTTCAACTACTGGAATGCCTCAGTGGAGCAGGAAGGTCTCCCAGTACTTCAAGTACATATAGGGTCTCCTTTTCTTTAGATTAGGTGAGGAAAATCTCAGAGGTTGTTGTGATTCCCTGTACAGTTTGACTGGAAGGAAGGGTGGTACTTTAGATGTGTTCCAGGCATGAACTTCCTCCTTGTTGGTGCTGCACATCCATGACCAGGACTTGATCCCAGGGCCAGGAGAGCTGTTGGAGCTGTTGAACTTTGCTTCCCAGCTACAGAAGGTTTGTTCTCCTCTGTGGAGGGGTTCACACTCCTGCCCTGTCAGGTAGCACAGGTCTCCTGGGGCTCCTAATTCATGTTATGTGCAACCACTCAAATGAGGCTCTTTGAACTTGATCTTACCCTTGGCAAAGCTGGGTCTGCTCCAGCTCTCCTGCGGGCTTCCTGTGTGGCATTTGGAAATGTGTTTATCCACCCCACACTTCAGTTCTCCCCACCAAAAGAGAAAAAACGGGAATCGCGTTCTCATCTCCCAAGGGACTGGGAGGTGAAATTGTTATGGACTGGGAATGCTGAATCTGAGGGCAGTGAGGTACAGAGATGTGCTCTTGGTCTGCCTGTGATTAGAGGGAGCTGCATGGAGTCACATGCTCTTGTCAGCCTTACACAAAAGCAGATGTGTGAGATGTGCAGCTACATTTTTTAATGTTACTTTTTACCCTGCCTGCGTTTTTCTTTTCTCTGTGTAAAATTATGACCTTTTAAATATCAAATGGACTATATATTATTACAGAACAGTTGCTCGGTTTTGTGAGAGTAACAAATATGTTTTCCATTATATTCTCCAGGTGCATTCTATAAAAGGGGCGTTTATGGTAGAATCATATATATTTCAATAGAGGCTTAGTAGTTTTATGTCAGAAAGAGGTAGCCCTGAAACCAAAACCATACATTTCAACTTCACTGAGATTTCATTTTTGTTTGAAATAATGTAAACCTTCAAATGGGAACAAAACATATTGGGTATTACACAGGGTTTAGAGAGAGTCACTTAGGAGTTAGGGCTGAAAAAAAATATTGATCATTTATATGGGATTAGGGAAAGTTGGAAAACGCAATAAAACTCCACAAAAGTAGGCAGAGAGTTGCATAATACTACAAAATCTGGAAATTGATACCCATAGCCTTCACTTTTACTATTTGGAATCTTACTTGGGAAAATAGTTAATTAAAGCAAAGCCATTGAAATGGTAATTTACAGCCCCGTTTGGAGCAGAAGCCTGGAACAGTGAATTCTGGAGAAGGGCTGTGCATCACAGAGTTTCAGCTCAAAACTGCTCTATAGACATGGCTGAAAAAGCTCTGCTTCTGCTGTCTTGTGTCTATTAATCAGTATCTCTGTGTATACACAATGGTTTGAACCATTTTACAAATACTTGTCATTGGTAGGAGGAGATGTTGCCAAGACCTATCTTGATACCGCAGCCATATATAAAGTGTCTCAACACAGAGCCCTGAATTTAAAACAAACTGCTTCAAGAAGGTAGAAGACAAACATTTTTTATGAAATATGAACAAACGTCCAATCTTAAGCCAAACACAGAAGGAGTCTTTGATATTGAAAAATCTAAAGAATAAGTGGAGATTTTGGGTTCTATCCATCTTCTGTGACTCCTGCAAGTGTTTTCCACTATCACAGATTTATTCAAGTGTGTTTCATCATTTTGTTAATTCTGCCTCATCCTCACTATCCCTGAGATTTCCAGGAGAACATTTAAAAAGTGGTTGAGTTCCATCAGGGGGTGTTTTGTTCTCAGATCCTCTCCCAGGAGGAGAAACAAGTGAAACTGCCTTTTTTCAGGGAAAAAAAAAAAATCATATCCATTACTTACTGAGAACATCCCCAGCAAGACCAAAAATATTCCTTTTCAGAGAGAATGCAAACTCCTGCAAATCTGATAAAGAAACTCCCACAAGCAAATGGACTTGGAGCTTTTCCTGTGCATCAATTATTTAATGTGCATTTGCTGTGTGTTCCCTGCATTTTCCCCTGCAGCTCCTGGAAGGGGCTGTTTTCAGACAGGAGAGAACTCCAGAGGTGTGATCAGGCACAATGGAAGTCTCTGGGTCCATTGATAGCCAGACTCTTCAGGATGATCAAACCAGTCAGCACACAGCATCAGTCTTGAAATCCCTCAAAATACTCTCTTAGACTTGTGCCAAGCAGGAGATGAGGTGACCACAGCAGTCACTACCTGACACGAGTACCTCACCCTGGACAATAAAAACCAGCATTCCTGCTGTTCATAAACCAGAGCCAACCCTGGCACATCTGTACTGCCTGTAAGGAGCAGATCCTGAAATAAATTATTCCCTCAGTCACAATGAGCCTTTTTTAAAAAATTGTTGTTATGAAAAGTGCTGAGATCCTCTCCAAACAGGAGCCCAGGAGCAAGCTACAATGGATTTGGTGACAGTGAGAGCAGTGACCTGGAGGCAAACAAAACCAAGGGGGCATAAATATATATTTTTTAACATAATTGGGCTACATATTTCCTTCTGGTGCTGCTCTATGCTCGTTCTCTATGATGGTTTCACTCTCAGCTGAACTGAGCATTGGCTTTTGGAATAGTTTGTTATTCCACATCTGCAGAAGTATTGCACAACTTAACTTTCAGCAGCCTTGAGCCAGTGTGTCCTTTGTGTGCCTGGTGCATTGTTCTGGCCTTGGACTGTGACAGTAAATAATGAAGTTCTGTTGACTCAGTGTTTATTCCTGATAAATCTCAGCACACACACACACACACACACACACACACACCCCATGCTTTTCTTTATGCTGAATACCTAAATATGTTCTCAAAACCTTTAGCCAAGTCACATCCAAACAAAACATCTCTTTGCTGTTACATTTGCCCCAATTCTCTGTGTATTTCTATGAGAACAGCCACAAGTTTATATCATTGCAAAAGGTAGCACAACTGCTCTGTTGGGCATCTTTCAGTGCTGGACACACACCCCTGTGTCTCATCTTTGCCTTTTTCTTGATTTCCTCAAATGCTGCTAAAATTGGCAGAACTTGCACTTCAAATCTAGGGAAGTTACACCATCTAGCTCCTACTGAATTCACCTTCTGTATAGCTCTGAGTGAAAAAGGGCGTTTTAGCATAAAAATCTGTGTTGCTAGATGATGAGGGAGATCATTGAAAGGGACAGGCTGGGAGTCCCTGTGCTGCCTTGAGGCAGCTGGGGTGGGCTGCACAGCAGCAGGGCTGAAGGTGGGGGACCAGGGAGGAGCACCCTACACTCACACTGGTGTAACTGGGACCAGTCTGGCCACCAGCAACCACTGGGACACAGGAACAGGGAAGTTCACATCTTATCTAAGGATAAAAATAAGGATAAAAGCTTTTCCTGGATTTTAGGCTCAATGCTGGAGGTGCTGCACAAACCTGGTGACTTGGTCTGCTGGGGCTGCTTTGAAACTATGACTGGAATAAGAAACAAGAAAAGTCTGACCAGAACTGATTCAAATTTCTGCACTATTTGACCCAGACCAGCATTTTCTTCTGGGATCACCCCAAATTAGGCAGGGAATAGATTAATTCTGAATTTCAATGTTCCTCATCAGCTTTTAGTAGTTGAGTTCCTCTCTGGCAGTCTGCCCCAAGCACTTCCAGCTATGAGCTGACATACTTCTGCAGGATGTTTCAGCTTTGACCAAGCCTCCTTTTTGTGAGCAGAGGAGAGGGATCATTACAGCCAGCTCTGGCTGCAGTTTTTTACTCCCCACAGGATAGATGCTGATACCCTTTCCCCATGTCCTCTACCATCCTTGCAAAAATCAGGGTATGAATCAAGCCTGTGCTATTTTGGACTCATTCCATTGCCTGAAATAGTCAGAACTATCAAAGATATTTGAGTTCTTTTCCTTCCTCTTCTTCCCGTAAAAAAGCTTGTTCCTCCCTTAAATTATGGGAGAAGATTCCAGCACAGATTTGCCTGGCTGTGATTTATATCAAGTGCTGCACAGGCACTTTTTAAAGTAGGTTTAAAAAATGACACTCCCTAATAGAGATTAAATATTGATTACCTAAGTAATAGCTCTGTCTGCGATAGGAAATAGATGTGCAGCAACCTCCACACATCAGTCACTCACATTATCTGAGGAAATAGCATACCAGATGAAATACAGGAATTTTGCAAATTCTTTTCTTAAGCCACCCTACTCTTCTGCATAGATGCATATAAATATATGCACATCGATTTTTATGTATGTGTATATATATATGTGTATAACTCCTTTGAGTTTCCCTGGAAAGCCAGCTAGCTCCTCAATTTTCATTTCACTTCCTCCTGATTACTTGGCATTTCAGAAGTGATGTTAGTGCACCTTCCCCCATAACTTGTCATTCTATGTCTCCTTATTGATTTTGAAAGTGGGTGAGCCTCTGACATGCAAAAGTGGGGCTTGCCCCTTGGTGTGCTGGTGGCCTGACGTGGGTGTGTCACCTGCCAGTGGCAGTGCTGCGTCAGTGGTGTGGCAATGCCACCAGTGCCAGGTCCTGCAAGGAAGGGGAGGGACAGAGTATGTGGTGTGATATGACCACAGTGACCAGACACAAATAGTGCTGGGGCACAGCAGTGAGCCCTGTGGGTGTGTCTGCTTTGTGGCATTGAAGGGCTGGAAAGGAGCCACTGAAGAGCTCGAAAGAAGCCACTGAAGAGCTGGAAAGAAGCACCTCATCTTGGAGGGGAAGATGAAAACTCTTTTCTTCACCCTTTCACTCCACTCTTCAATATGGGGCTACCTGATCCAGTGAGTGGCCCATGGCAGGGAGATTGGAACAAGATGATCTTTGGGGTCACTCCCAACCCAATTCTGTGTATGATTCTAGGTCTGACAGCTCTTACTGTGGGGGATGCACCCTGGGTGGGCTTCTGCCTTGGCTGCCACACTGAGCCTGGATCCCAAGGTCACTGATCACTCACAGACTGGATGCCAGTGGCAGAATGGGACCTCTGCCTCTTGCTTGCCCCTGAGCTGCCTGGGCCACAGCCTTGGCTGGTGTCAGCTCTGTGCCACCAGAGCTGTTCAGCCCAGAGCTCCTCCTGAGCTCCTGTCCTTGCAGCACTGCCAATGCCACTGCCTGACTTTAAACAGGAGACCCCTTTGCCAAATTGTATTGCAGCACGTTGGTTATCTACTCAATTTGCTGGGAAAATATAGCAATTTTCCCTGACCTTCCCCTTCTGAGATAGCATCAAAGCAAGGTTAGATGTTAGATAAAGCCCAGGGACACGTGGGTCCCTGCCTGCAGAGTGCACAACACCTTTGCAGCATGTGAATGTGGCACAGAAACTGAAAAAAATGCCTGCAAGAGCAGCATCTGTCCAATTACTCTGTTCTGATTTCCCGAATCATGGGAAGATAAGACCTTTTCATTTCTGTAGGATATCTCCTTTGACTTGCTGCAGTCAGAGTGTAACATGAGCTTCAATTGCTCAAACCAGATTTTTCTGTTGCAGGTGTTTTATTTGAAGTTTTCCTCATTTAGATGAAGGGGTGCAGAAGACAATGGCCACCTTCATTCCTGCAGAGATCCCACTTTGGGTTTCCAAGACCTAGCATCACTTTCCTGAGGCCAGGGAGTTGTTCATAAGGGAGTTGTCCATTGCTGACTCTCTGCAAGGCCTCTGATGCCCATCTTCCTACCAAAGAGTTGGGGATCCATTTCCAGAAGCTCTCAAATAATTAACTCATCTGCATAATTCCCAAAGAGATTACCACTGTCATGCTGTCTTGCAGGCAAATAAGCCCTAACAAGAAAATCATTCTAAATAAAACAAACACAGCAGGAGGCTTTCAGAGGTAAAATATCTACTTGGTACCTGGCTCCTTTTCATCTTCTACAGGAATGGAGCCTCCAGCTGGCACAAATCCACAGGCAGGCAACAGTGTGAGCATCCTGCCAGGAGACACTGAATTGCACTCAAATTGTGTAAGCCAGGCCAGTGTGCTGAAAATCCTTCATTGTGCTGCCAAATGCTTTGGCCTGAGCTGGGGTAGTAACATGGTCCTCTTTAGCACTTGTCAAAAACAATTTATCTGGCAGCAAGGAGCTCAAAGCAGCTCAGAAATAGGAGTTAAGTTTCAGCAAGACCCTCTAAATTTGAGTGAGACCCAGGCTACAGGAGTTTGTCAAGGCCATACAGCAAATACATGTGATTGCATCAGAGGAGCTCTTTCTTAGCCCTGGGGGGAATGACAGAGAAAACATGGAATATAGTGAATTATGGAATCAGGGTTAAAGTTATCCTTCTGCTCTCAGTGCCTGTGACTGTACCTACAAAACTTTCATAGCAGCCAGAACTCCTAAAACATCACATTGGCCTTTATTTTGGCTGGCACGTTTGAGACAAAACTTTTTGAGGCTCTTGCTATGAGGATAGAATGGGACTGCAGCAGCATCTACTAATTCAAGGACATTTTATATCACCAAAACTCATTAATCATATGATGCAAGCTCCCACAAACCAGATGGGAGTGTGCCTCTGTCCTGCAGCCATCCTACAGACCCCATGTGGAGGACTCTGACTGAGGCCATGAATCACTACAGAGGCTGCAAAATAATGCAAAAATCCATGTAAGCACCAACTTGTACACAATGGGTGTGTTTTCAAAGGCCAGGCACAAGAGTGTGAGCTGAAGATGAAATAACAGCCTTTCAGCTCAGTATGTCTGCACATATGTTGACTTGCTGTGACTGTAGCAGTTTAATGTGGCACTGTTTGTACCAGTGTGCATTTGTGTTCAGGAAATTTTTATTTTTTCACACCCCTCAGAGCCATTGCAGGCCCCTTAGGAGAGCTGAGTGTGTAAAAAACCACCTTTGGAGCACCCACAGCACGTGCTGAGGTCAGTGGTGTTTGATGGTCTGCAGGAAAATGTCACTGCACCAGACAGGCTCAAGGCAGTAGTGGTTCAAAAGATCCTCCTTTTGTTATCTGATGCTCTAAAGCATGTGATAAACACCTCCAATTAAACTTTGATCCAAACTAGCAGGAAAAGGGAACTTCTCTCTGGTCAGATGTCTGAAAACTAATGCTTCATTAACATATTAGCACTGTCCTGGTTCATTAAAATCATGTATTCATCTTCATTTTATTAAACTCCTCCGTGGCATTACATCTGGGCTATGAATCAGTCATCTGATCTGCCCATTTCCTTGCTTTTAATATTTCAAAACCACCATGAAAAAGTAATATAAGCAGAAATTTCAATCTCAGATAATTATCAGTATCTATTAATTGCTTTTCAGCTGGCATATTGTGCGCCAGGCGAAACATTAATAAAAGAGACATTTCTTGAACTGTCCTAAAAAACTACATTTACTGGGGAAAATCTTGATATTTTCAGCAGGACTCAAACATCAGGTTTGTTGGCTGTTTCAAGTACTAGTTATAACACTGAGTTTTAAATTTTATTTATGTTTTTAGTTAAAAAGGACAATTCTGTGAAAAGCATGGATTAATGTGAAAAGCTTCTTAGTAGAAAAGCACATGTTCTATTAAGGGAAATAGATTAATTGCAATGTTTTTATTATATCCCTTTATCCTTGCAGCAACTACAAAATGCTGTTGGAACTGATGAAAAATTGTTGAAAAATAGTTGCATTGTTCATATTTTTAATTGAAATTTAGTCAGACTGAAAACATTGCTGGAAGAGGAAGTTCAGCATGAGAAGGAAACTGAGTTTTCTTTGTATTTTAAAGTGCAGTCAAACAGTATCAAACATAAGCAAGCATAAACCATAAGGAGTGAACAGAAGTTTGACTTTTTAGAAGTATGGAAATTAATCAGGAGGAGGAAAGCTGAAATTGTGACCAATCTGCAACTGCTGAAAATGCTTTTTATTCTGATGTGTGTGTATCAGATGCCCTGATTCTCCTCTCCTTGACACAGTTGTAAATTGGAAGTGAGTTTTGTGGAAGTTCGCCTGTTACAGCCTGAGAATGAGACTCAGAGACCCGAACAGATTGCAATAAATAGATCCCCTCACGTGTACATTGGTAGGAATTTTCCAAATGTGCTTCATTTTGAAGCAATCTGTATTACCAGAAGCCTAGATTTGTGTTATCTAATTAGGTCCTGTCACACACTGAGGACCTGCTCAGCCCTGGGCACCTCTCTGAGGGTCACCCGGTGACAACTGCCCAAACTGGGTGAGAGCCAGTGCAACAAATCAGTTCAAAAAGACAGCGAGGGTTCAGCTAAAAACAGCAAAATAAAAGATGGATCAGGGATTTACCAATTCCACAGAGAGAGGGTTTGGCCTCAAGGAAATATTCTGAGATAGACAGATCCTGTCTGAAGGCAGCAGTCCCATCTTCATTTATGTCTACTGAGAATTTGGCCATTCTACATGTTGATTTTGGGGCCAGAACTCTGATGGCAATGCTCTTCTCTTTAAATCATGGCAGTGATGAGTAGGAGCAGATTAAAGGCGTCAGGATTTGGCCCTTTGTAGATTAATAAAGGCATGCTGAATGGGAATTTTGTCTTTGTGATTTTCTTGGAAGTGGACGAATAAAGTGCTTTGATCTAGAAAGGGGAGTGTGAAAGGTCACTGGCTAAGCATGTGTGCTGAAGTGCCCTGAGCCATCCAACATGATTAGCATAAATTAGAATCTGACTGCCCAGCTTTATTCATCTTTATTGATGTCTATATAGTTGCAAAGGCAGAGGGACTCTAACAATCCCAGCCAGCACAGAGAACCAACTGGGGCATGTGAAAATCCATAAAATGTTTAGTATTTCCAAGTGGAAGCAAATATATGGGTCTTATTCATGCACAAGCCTCATAATTTTAAAACTTGGGTTTTGTTTGGACCTGGATCCAGACCTTTGGAAGCTTATATGAAGTTCCAAAACTACTTGTGCTTGCAAAATTGCAGCCAAGTTTTGTGAGTTTATCATGAGATTTTTTCAATTGTTTCTAGCCCTGGCTGAACCAGTGACAATTGTTATCAATGCCCAGCTGCAGACCTACCAATATAATATGTGCAAGTTCCCTCAGGCAAACTGACACACTGACTACAGTCCTGGGAAAACAGAAGCTCTACAAAATTAGACAAAATAGGCTTATGCCATGTTCAAAACTTCTGCTTCAAGGTCACTTTGGGAAGCAAATAAGCCCTCCCCCCAACCCCCCAAATAAAAAAGACATTAGATGTATGGATATGTGACAGCAGGAAAAGGTACATTCAGTTTTGTACTTGCTCAGAGCATCCATCTCAGTCCATCAACCCGTTATACAAAATCTTCCATCACCCCTCCTACCTCTGTGCCTTTTTTAACACCAAGCTACCAGGACTTCGTGGTTCCATCCCCAGAAACACAGGCCATGGGGCTGAGAGATCTCCAATGTGTTACTCAAGCTGACAACTGTCATTTCACCTCCTTGGAAAATTAAACTTTCCTCTTCTGAAATATTACATAAGCAATAAGAGAGAATCTTTCATTTCTGACTACTTGATTATCTCTCTTGGACGAACAGTAGGTGATATTCAGGGTCCAGTGATTTGCAGAAAAATGCAAAAAAAAAGTCTTTGAAAGCAAAATATAAACAGAACAACATCCAAATTACATATCTCTGTTAAGGAGGTTCCTATGGTCAAGGCTCAGCTATGTAAAAAACATGTCCCAAATGACAATCCCTAAGCCAAAAATCTCAAGATTAAGCCCATCATTTTTATCATTTACATTTGTTTCTTACCTCCTGAGAAACAAACCTTAACAAGTGATTCCTGCCTGAAGTCTGTAATGCTTGGCATATACCCTCTGGAAAAAGCCATGATTCTGAGTTGAAGATCCCAAATGATGGCAGAGAGCAACATTTATGTTGGCATTTTCTTCTAATAGCTAATAATTGTCATTGCTCAGACCAAGAATGTAGTTTCTGTAGTTGTACAATTAGGGAGCAAATGTTGTCACTGCTGTAAAGAGCTTGACACAAGAACACAGTTAACTTGTAGCTGCCAGTTCTTCAATCATGCTGATTTTCCTTTTCCCACTGGAGAAATTTTTCCTAAATGGACAGTGAAATAATGTAGTTGCTGTAGGTGCCAAATAGAACCTATACCGAGTATTCAAACGGGCTTTTGTTTTTAAAAACTAAAGGAAAAAATATATATTTACAACACATGCCTTTTGTTTCTCTTTAAACTGGAAACACAGTATGTAATTTTCAGGAACCACAGTGCCTCTATTTTTTCCGACCACAAATTAACCAGAGTTCAGTGCAGTGAAATGCAGTAAGACTGATGGAATGCTCTGCCTAAGGGATGACTTACCCCTAACAAAAATTATGCTTTGCTTCCTATTTGTTGTGTTCAATAATATTGCCTCTCTAAATACTTTTGGTTCAGTACTGACACCAAATGAAGAGGAAAGCCTCCAGAATGTACAGACGTGCAGGATTATGTTTCGTTTGCCTTTGTTCGTTGTCCTAATTCAAACCAGTCACCCAACCGCTGACTTATGACTCGAGGAGACATATTGTGGGGTTTTTTCAGATGTATTTCACAAAACCACCCAAACTCAAAGAGCAAATTTCTGTCCTCAGCTACACCCCTGCAAGAGCAGCAAAGTTTATAAGTTTGCACATGTGCAATGGCGTGGTTTGCAAAAAATCCTGCACGTTGCCTTTCTAGTTTGTTATGTTTGAAAATACAAATTATTTATTCCAGACATGCCTGACCAGTTTTTGCAAGAGGCCAATAAACAAAATATAGATACTTTGTACATCTACCAGTAGATGAGTGAATTTTTTTTGGCCCTGATTAGAGATTTACTCTTCCAGCATTTTTCTCCCCTGGTTGCTTTAGTGTTGAAATTTTCTCATTAAACATAGAGAAGGGCAATAAAATTCAGCTTTTCTCCTATACCCTCCACCCTAAATTACATATATGCAATGAGAAATAGTTCAAAATTCTTTCCAGATGTTAATTAAAAATCTCAATATCCCTTAGAATTAGCTCTCAGTACATATTTATTCTCATAGCAGATGAATGTGTGAGAACACACTTATTAACAAAATACTGAAAAAAAATCCTTATTTTCCATCGGAAGACCTGCCCCAATTCCCTTGGCAGAATTAGTGGCTGAGTGCATCAACTGCCTGCCATGTTTCTGAGGGCTGGTGTGAACCTGTAATTCTGCTGCATGTAAATAGTTCCTCGGAGATTAATGGGAGTATTCAAGCAGGCAAATGTCGTGCACTCTGGGTGGCAGGATCAGGCCAGCAGTTAGCACATCCCTCACTGTGACTTTTCTTCAGATTTAGCAACTGTGATTGCTGCAGAATTTCCATTAAATTTTCTCACTTGTATCCCAAAAGAACAGAGAATATTACAGTAACCCTAATTAGGAAGGACTTAAGAAAACTAAGTCCTACTATGTGCAATGTCCCATCACTGGCAAAAAGAATGGTGCATATTATCATTTTATCACTGCCTGGTTTTAGCCACTTTATTTAAAATTTGATTGAAACTCTAATAAGGATTTGCTCTATAAATCCTTACCTGCTCAAGTCTCCCTAACTTAGAGCAGTGAGCTTTTTTCCCTTAAACTGTAAAGAATGAAAGTTTGCAGAGAAATATTTTAGCTGTCAGCAATAGATCTGAAGAATGAATTAAAATTCGAGAACTCTTGTGAGGAATTTATCTAATGTTAATCATCTGAAAGTAGGAATCTAGTCTAAACTTGCTGTCTCAGATGCCTCAGTGTCCAGAGGATGAACAATTCCACCTCAAAACAACTGTCAAAGTTAAGTAAAATAATTACTCCCAGAAATGCGGTCTTATTTTTTTCCATCAGAAAGCTCCAAAATTAACAGATAGGACCAGGCATCTAGGTTTCAGATGGCCAGCATCCAGTTGGGTTAACTTCTGCTCAGTGTCCATTCAGTATCTCAAGCCTTTCCTGGAGTTTTGATACAGAGGCAGCTCTACCAGCAAGCAGAGCAATTTGCATCAGTGACGTGGCCTGGCATGCTGGGATGAGCTGTGCTGATACAGATCTTGCTGTATACATGTTGTACATCTGTACCCACACAGCCCAGATCCCCAGTGCTATCTCAGACCATTTCCTTGATTAGCCTGAATAAAATGTATGTTTTTGTGATGAAATCCAGACTAACCTCTGTTCGATATTCAACTTTCATTGTAATATTGAAGATTCAGGCTGATCTTGCTCCCAGCCTGTGCATTTTGATAATGCCTCAGCTGCACAGCTGGCCTATTTCCAGTAAAAAACACAACAGTTCTGGTTGAGTTATGTCTGGAGGGCTGGATTCATCCTGATCAAAGGTCAGAGGAGACTCCTGCTCTTAATTCTCTCTTCTGCATGAATAGCTCCTGAAATCCCTCTTACAGGTAACATAATATCAGGAAGCCTTCCATAAAACTTCAGGAGAATCTCAGTTTAGAGCTAAACTCTGAAATTCACATGGATCTCACCCTGTTGCCAGCCCTCAGCTGCCAGGCAGCAGTCATACACAGTTAGGACATAACATGGTCCTCAGAAAAATTCACTGAGTTACCGTGGTGACATTTTCTTTAGATGTTGGGCCACTGCCCTGAAAAAATATGGAGTCCCTACCCTATCTGGCAATATTTACTGTGGTACCTTGGTTGAGATATCCATGCAGAAAGGAGTTTTACTGTTTCCCACCAGCCTGGCTCCATTCCCCAGAAACCTGTGTTTGTGAAATGCAAGAAGTTGGCATTGCCTCCATTTTCCTATTCCTTCATATCTAAGTTTTTCTCTGTATCCATCAGGACTGGAAACATTTATTTTAATTTTTTTAATGTTTATGCCAAGTTCAAATTAAGGCAGAAGTGTCCACTTGCACTGGGAAAAATGGATGTGAGCCCTACCCTGTACAAGGGGTTTCACAGATGTGCTGACCCAGGGACTGCACTACTTTGGGACAAACCAGGTTGATCTGATAAAGGGTCATGAACTGGACATGAGATGCCTAGAAATCAGAAAAGAAAAAAAAAAAAGCTGAAAATATAGTGCTATTTTACTCCAAACACTTTCCAAACAATAGGGATTTGTGGTTCCTGAACCCAGTGCAAGTCCTCTGGTGTTTTGCAGTCTTCTTTGCCATGGTGCTGCCCAGTAAAATATTGACCAGTGTCTTAAAAATAAATAAAAAAAAAACCCCACCACCAAAAAACCCAAACCAATATCCCGTGTCCTTTGATACTGCAGAACTTAACAACCCACAAATGATGGACCACCTCAGCCTTCTTCAAACATGTCCCAGTGGTTTCATGTGGCCCCTTGTGGGAGGGGATGGATGACAAACAATGGTTTCCTCATCTTTTCCATCACAATTTTGTCTTCATATCCACTGAGTGTTTTGTCTTTTTTTTTTTTTCCTGGCTAAAGAGTCCTATTCTGATTACCCTTTGCATAGACATTAATCCAGACTTCTGACAATATCTATTGCCCTCTCTGTGTCTTCTTCAGCTCTGCTGCTGCGTTTTTGGGGGCTTTTTTTGAGGTAAGGAAACTCACACTGTGCAAAGGTGCTTGTGCAGTACGAATTGATCAAGGAAAAATAATATTTTCTGTCCTCTGTTCCTTCCATGATAATTAAGCATTGAAACAATATTTCTCATTGCGCTATCTCTTACAACTCAGATATCAAATCCGTGTCATAACTCAGCTTTAGCATCACTGAATATATGATGCTGAGCCTTTGCATAGCAGCCCAGATTACACAGGGTTACTTAAGAATGGTCAATGTGAAATTGCCTTTAATTGCCCTCCATGAGTACTATGGACAGCTGCAGCCTTTTGCTCTGAAGTGCAATCAAAGCAAACCTGCTCTGACAGAAATACTCCCCCTGGCCAGATATGAAGGAGAGATTGAAAAGTTATTGGAATCTCCTCTGCTGCCTTGTATCTCCATGTCCTGCTCTGGATCCAGTGGCTGCTGAGCCCTGGGGAGCAGCCTCAGTCCTGACTGCATCCATGCACAGCTCTGGTCCCCACAGGCCCAAGATAAAAGGGTGCAGCTCAGGACAAGCAGCTGTCTGGGATGGAAGCTCTCAAAGCCCGAAGACTACATGAACACATCAGCTTTGGGGGAAACAGAATGAGAGGTCTGGGTATCTGGATGCCTCACAGATCAGATTTGTTGGAGCACTGTACTGGAGAGAGCTGCCTGCCATCTCTCCTGGTGGGGTTCATGCCCCTCTTCTGTAGCCAGGTCCTACATAACCCACAAGTCACTTTATTCCCCTCTCTGTGCTGCAGTCTCACTCTTTAAGTGCTTCCATGAACTCAGTTGCTGCTTTAACCAGGATCCCCACCAGGCTCCTGCATCACACTTCTGCTCTGCTGAGGGAGGGAGCTGGGAGGAGGAACAGCAGAGCAGTGCTCCTGTTTTTCCTGGATGTCTGTCATTCACCCTCAGCTGAGTTTTCTCCCCACTCAGAATAATTAGCATTCTTTGGGGCACATTTCTCCTCACAAATCTCAAGGAGGCGGAAGCGCTGCAGAGCTGCTGCTTCACTGAAGAGCACGTTATTCCAGGGCTAAGATCTTATTACAATTCCCTCACTACACCAACACGTTTTTTCCGCTCGTTTTCGAAACCTCAAATGTTGTTACGGCGTCAATGGTAAAGAAGTTTCGGCTTGCTTGGATTTCGGTCTGCTGGCCTTGGATGGAGGGGAAACATTATGTCTCTAAATACATGAACCCTTGTGCACACACACACCTGCATGCTCCTGGACCCCAATCTTGCAGTAGGATCTGCTCAAGCACACCCTTCTGCCTGTCTGGAGTTGTGTTGAATGTAAATCAAGCACATCTGACAGATCAGACCCTTTTCGTGCGGCTTTGGTAATGTTGCTACTGATGTGATCCAGGAAAACAGCAGCATGAGTCAAACCCAGCCAGGCAACTGTCCCAGTGTTGTGGCACAGAAAATAAAGTCTGTAGAGACCCAAATGATGCTGCAGGGACCCTGTACATATCCAGGTCTCTACTTTCAGCCTGGTGGGGGAAAATGTGTTCCCCACTGCAAGGCAGGAGCTGGGAAGTGGTGGGAGGTGAAAGCCCAGAGCTCTTGCTGCTGCAGCTCTTAGCAGTCAGATTCCACCATGGCACAGGGCCACAGAAAAACACCTGCTGGCATGCTTCCTCAGCCCCCTGGGCTTCTACTCTCTACATATGCAAGATGGGAGGGAGCTGAGGGGCACAGAAATTGGTACTGGGTTTTGGGAGAGATTGTGGTGCTGCTGTTGTCTCGTTGGGCTCAGTTTTGTGCCCTGCCTGCAGGCTGCACACCCTGGCTGACTGAATGGGTCTGTCCCATCTCACAAGACCAGTAAAAAAACCCAGCCCTCTTTGATGACTTCCTCAGCATCCAAGGCACTTGGTGCTGTCTCTGACACCAAAGCATCTGATCATCTTCTGGCCTTCAACACATTTTTTCCTTCAGCAGGCCCAGGGATAGGATGGTCTATTTATCACACTTGAGAACAAGTCATGAAGAATAGCCAGATTACTGTTTAGGTGCCTGAAGATGCAGATATGCATCTGGTGGAATTGTGAGGCATGTGGAGGCACTTCCCTACCACTGAGCTTGAGCCAGGTCCCATAGTGGGTCTGGGCTATTGCAGAAGGAATTGGGCAGAGTTTATAACAGACTCTGTTGATGAGACCATCAAATTCCCCTATACACTCCAAGAACATCTTGTTTCCCACCAGTGAAAATTGTTATTCTCACACTGTTGTTTCACAAGTTGTTTCCAGCAATGCCTGATCACAGATAAGAGAAATGCAATCTCAATATGTCCATCTTGGGCTTTGCTCATCCAGGACCAGCTAGGCATCGTGGTGGCAAGAACAACATTTCACTTCTTTCTCCACAGCTTCATTGTCTTCCACTCAGACTTGAGCTCACAACAACACTGCAAACCACTGGAATGGGGATAGGATAATCCCCTGATCTGGAATCAGGTTCAATCTTGCCACATGGACAGGTACTGATATGATTCAAAAACAAATCTGCATTTCTTGCAGTTTGCACTCTACTAGTAGTTTCCTGCAGGCTCTTGGCATTGCTTAACGCCTCTCACAGAAAAAGTAACCAGGCCCAGCACTTCCTTCTCAACTTCAAAGCATCTGGGATGCCCTGCCTGAGCAGAGGGGATGAATGAGATGCCTGGGAGTTGTCCTGTCCAGGACTGCCATAACAATGATAATCTCACAAGAGGATTCAGTGGTGTGGCATTAAATCTGTGACTGGGCAAGAGACCTTTGCTGCCAACAATTCAGGAGCCCTAGGTGATGAGTACTTGCAGAAGGAGCACCTGCATTTCTGAATCTCAGTCACAATTACCTTTTTTGCAAATTAAATAAAGGAGAATAACCAAACTCTGGTTCCCCCACTCTGAATAACAAAGGTTTGGGAGATTGGCTGGAGCCTACAGAGAGGGGTGACTGGATCAGATCTGGATTTCATCTCACAGGCTAAACAGATTCTGGAGATGAAGGAAAGATAAACAGAAATCTTGTCTTTTGAGCTAATTTTCACTGTTCCTGTGAGCTTCACAGTTGGATATAACACTCCAAAGTAATAACTGGTGGAGTGATCTTTGCAAGGATGGGAACCCTCTGGTGAATTGGAAGTGATTTACATCACTTGTGAAGGTCTGAGTATTATTTTCTGCCAGTGCCAACCTGAGATGTAATAACTCAGACACAGGATGGCAAGCCAGAGTTAAAATAAACCTGTGAGGCAGGCATAAACCATCATCCAGCATGGCCAAGCAGCTTCTGTGTCCTCCTCCCCACCACAAAAATTAACCTGATTAAAGGCAGGAAAAACAGTGCAAAGCAAGAGAGTTAAGTTGCAGTTACCTTGGAAGAAAGGCTGGACAGGAATTCTTTAACCCAGCCCCTTGACCTGATTTCTAACAACAGCAGGCAAAAAACAGTGAAAGCTGATATACCTTTTAGGATAAAAAACAGGGGCTCATTTTTGCTTCTCTGATTTAAGTGTTGCAAACAGGAGGAGGTAGGAAGAGAGCAGCTTTTTTTCAGCTGCAGGTTGCATAAATCAGCCACAGTGAGCAGTTCCGTGCCTCCCTGGGACCAAAGCATGATGGTGACACTGGGGTGGAGGTCCCTACCTCATGCCCCCCTTACCCTAGAAGGGCAGCATCCCCCCAGCCTCTGCATTTTCCTGGTTCTTTACTGTATGGTCTCTAGGCACTTCTGGTGCCCAATCCCTTTGATCAAGGATGATGTTCTCAGGTCACGGTCCAGGACTTTCTCCTAGTGGTGATGTCCCCTGTGGAAGACCCAAGCCACCAAAACTTCCCCCAAGTACTCACCTCTGTGACAAAGCTTGCATTTAGCCTGGAACTAGGCCTTGAACCCCTTAATCTGGGAAGCTACAATGGTCCTCAGAGGTCAGGACATCCCTTCTCAAAACACTCTGACTGGGCAGAGCAGGTTAAAAGCAAGCCTGAGAAAGTGAGGAAAGATGTGAAGACCTCTAGAGCAAAAGCACATTTGAGAGTTTCTGAGTGGTATTCCCTCTTGTCCTCTTTTTAATTGTTGCCAAAATTCTCTTAGTTAAATCTCTTCTGCCAGGCTCATACCTTGACATTGGTTTGCCACACCTGACCATCTGGTTTGTCTGACCTCCTGCCATGCAGACCATCTCCCTCTGAGCAAAGCAAACTATCTCTGCTGTCCTGCCAGGCACATTTTAACAAATCCAGCATACTGGGAGAGAATATCTCCTTACACCATGCAAAATACCTGAGAAGTCTGCGAGCCTCAAGGGGCATCGCACGGGGAAAGGAGACAGAGGTTGGTTTCCCCAGCTGAATCTCAGAATTAATCCCCAGAGGAAAAAAACCCTCCGTAGTCCTCATGAGGGCTGTTGTTGGCAAACTTTGTACAAACAAGACTCCGGCGGGCACTGCCACAAGGGTCCTCAGCGTTTCCCTCAGCCCGTGTCTGAGGAGCGATGCGATATTTGAATGTGAATGGCAGGCGCTTGCTGCCCGAGAAATGGGCATTCATCACCTCTGAAGCGCAGCTCCAGCACTTCCAGCCTCTCTGCAGAGCCGCTCCAGAGAAACGAGGGGAAAGGGGACTCAGAGGCCAGCCCTTGGCACGGCAGAGGTGATTGTGGCAGGGAGAAATGGCTGCAGTAATCAGCCAAGGGGAATTCGGTTCAAAGGCTCTCCAAGACCTTCAGGATTCCTCTTCTTCCTGTTATTGCTTGTGACAGAGTTGATAAAGCACCCCAGAAAAACCACCAGGCAGCCATCAGCAGACGTCAATCTTTCTAATCTTGGTTTTGGCCTTGAGTGATGGAGACCAGGTTGGCCATAGAATACAAATCAAGAACACGTGGGTTTTGGGAAGAACTAAATCCAGGCAGCAAGCCGTGTCAGAGGAATAATAACTCAGCCAAACTGACGCGTATCAGACCTGGCTTCCACAGCACAGTCTCAAAGTGGATTTCTAGTAAATATAAATCAGTGCAGCTCCACTTGAACATGGGATTCTACATACCAGGAAGAGCCAGCCAGGATGCCAGAGACAGCTTAGTGCTCCTGTCACCAAAGACAGCCCATGGAGTTCAAATGCTGTTGGGAATGGCAGGCGTCCACCTGACAGTCAGATACCCAAACCCCCTTGTTAGTAAAGCCCTATGGGCCATGGATACCAGTTAACTTCCAGGCTTCTTTCTCCTGAGAAGAGTTTTCATCACATGGCCCACTTCAGGGAGGGCCACTGGTCTCTTGTCTCTGCCTCTCTGCTGTGGTCACACTGTGGTTTGCCAGTGGCTTCCCTTTGGTCTTCCTGACAGAGACCACAGCCTCTTGGTTTTTAGAAAACTCAGCTAAGCTCCTATTCATCAACAAAAAATATGCAGGTGAATTAAGAGCTTGAAGGGTTTCATCAGTTCATTATAAAATGTTACTAACCCTCCTTTAAAAATAGGTATCTTGTGTAAGGTAAAGAAGCCCAACTCCTACCAGAGCAGGTTTTTATTACAGGCAGACTTAAAGCATAAGTCTTTAATAAGGCTGCATACAGCTAGGACTAATACAGTCATGTCTCAATGGAGCTGCTTCCCAGATGCTGACAAATCAGACAACTTCTTCTTTGGCTCAGAGATCCTATCGAAGTAGTAAAAGTGCTTCCACATGTTCATTATGTACTGCTGTGTGGCTATTAATGTATTTGCTGTGCAGAGCAGAGACCCTGGCCTCCCTAAAACACAGGTCTCCCCTCACTGCTCAGTGTCTGTCTCCAGCAGCATGGCCTGTGATGTGGAGAGAGAAAAGAAACAATTTTCTACCCCATGAAATGAGTCAGATTCTTAAATCACTTCCAATCATTTTGTAATCCTTAGATTTAGGGCATACAATATTCTAAGTTAAGCAGAAAGGGTCTGCAAAGGTTAAAGACAATAAATCAGAAGACAGGAAAAAAAAAGACTAAAAAGAATTTTAAGGAAAGGCTATACAGGACTTGAAATAACCATTTGATTGTGCTGAACAGAGTGGGTTTGGTAACAGTTTGATGGAAAGAAGTAAGAATGTGCATCTAAACTCACTCCTCTGTGATTGGGTTTTTTTTTTCTTCAGGTGTTGAAATTTGCAGCAGAAATGTGGCAGTAACTCACCAGCAAATGTGCCTTGTACAATAGTGATAACTCAGTCCCAGCTTATGGCTGGCTGGGCTTTGTTCAGGGCTTGTGATAAAAAACTGATAGGAAAGCTGACCTTAATTATTCATATTTCTGATTGCAACTTCCTTCATGAGCCTGAGCAAGCCCAGTAACCTCTGCACCCCAGTTTCCTCCTAAGCTGTGGCAATAATGGAGTTTTAATGCAGACACTGCTGCACCAAGATGAAACATGAGCATGAGAGGTGGCAAAAGCGTGGTCTGAGCCCAGGAAGGCTTTTCCACATAAAATATGTGTGGTACCTGTAATGCTGGTGCAACCATTTGTCTTGCAGCTTGGCCATGGCTGAGAAGATGGGGCACCACTGCCTGGGGGGCTGGACCTGCTCCTGAGGTTTCATGTAGCCTCTGCTCCAGCAGTGACTGCTAAGAGAGGGAAAAAGGCAGATAGAGAGGAGCCATGTAAAAAATAAACAAATCTGAACCCTTGTGACAGAGAGCAGGATTTGCATGGAGGAGTGTTTACCAGAGAGGCTCACCCTGTTCCCATCATGTTTATTTGCAAAGTAAAGGTGAAGCTGTTGAAATAACAGCCTGATGTAGAGTGCATCAAAATCAGTGGAAAGACTCCCACAGTGCTCAGCAGTACTTGGCTTAAGTCATAAAGATGTCATGCTCATGGTGCCATTTTACTTCTCTGTTTTACAGCATTTCCCAGACAGGAATGGTGTCCATCCTTCACACACCACTGGATGAGAGAGGGAAAGCTGTACATGGCTAAACAAAGGAATTTGTTAGGAGGGCAGAGAAGTGTTGCAGGCTGACCCAATTTGTAACTTCAGGTCAACACAGTGTGTTAAGAGTCAATGAATAGCTTGGCTGGGAAAAAGAAAATTGAACAATAGTTGTTCAGATATATTAAAAATAAAATCCCTCATTTGAAAAAGGTCTTTAGATGAATACCTGTGTTTGCCTTACTTTAAAGGTTAAATATAATATCAGGAAATTAACATTTAGTTTGGATTTTATTTTGAATCAGTTTGACTCTGCTTTGGGTGAATTTCATCCAATTTTTTTTCGAGTGTTTCATTTCACTGTAAAAACTACAAAGCCAGTTCTGTTTCAGGACTACTCCAACTTATATTTTCTGTTCCGAGCTTTTAGTTCTGTGGCAACACTAGAAAAGCAGCTATTCAGAACATCTTAATTATAGACTAAACCACAGCCATCTCAGTGCCAGTAATGAGGAGATAACTTCTTGGACCATACTGACTGGCTGTACAGTAGAAAGCCAGTGCTGTGCATTTCAAATTTATTTAATGTTCTCTTATAAATCCATTTCTCCTGCTCCTCTGCTGTTTTCCCAAACATCAGTGCAGTGGAATAGGAGCATCACAACAGCACAGAGCAGGACAGTGGAAGTTTTGGAAATACAAGACACACAACACTTTCCAGGCAGAAAACAAAAGCCAAAGAAACACTGACTGAGCAGATCTATATGTACATTCTTTCTTAGAAACTCCTAATATCTGACTGCAGCCCCTCATTTCCCAGTCATCAACTGCTCCTTTTGGGGTTTGTATTAACATGCTGAGATACACACAAATCCTAGAAATGGAAAAGATGCAATTGCCTTGCAAAACTTACAATCCTGTGCTCATCCTCAGCCTCCCAGCGTGTGTGCAAAGGTTTTCTGCACACAGTAAATCAGCAGTACGAGCACATTGGGCACCTTCACTCAGAGCTGCCTCCTGTGTCTGTGGTGCTCTCTGTGAAGGCAGGACCTGCCAAACCCACCAGTAATGGGGCCCATAAAGGATCAGTCACTTGTCAGCTGGCAAAGGCAGAACGGGATTTCAGCTCTATTTTTCCATTCAAAAATAAAGGCGTTTTTAAAAAATAAAAGATAAGCACACTGACAAGGGGAATGTGAGAACAGACTCTTTGATAATCTCCACTGCATGTATGGATGTTCAAGACACATGCTGGGACAGGATGACAGCACAGGGCTGCAGCAGTGGCTTGATTTTTTAGTAGCTTCATTTGTAAATAGAAAAGATATTGTAGAATGAGGTATTTATTCAACTGTGAAACTGCTGCCATATAAAAACACTGACATATCTATGTAGTGTTAAATTTAATTTTTTTTGTGTTGGTTTGTGGATATGCTGAACATGACTCTTGCCATCCATAACTGCTAGAGCAGTAAGGTCTGGATGCACAATGTGTTTTGGAAGAGATATGATCCTTTAGGCTCAGGAAGGACTAATTACCAAGCTGACAGGGACATTTTATCCACAGCAGGTCAGTCCATAATTGCTTTCTTTAGGAGCAGTCAGGGCTGGTTGCATTGGACCCCATGGCCAGATGCCCTGACCACTGGGTTAGCACAGGCAGGTGTGATTCAGTCTGGCAGTGATCCCACTGCATATGCTCAGCTCTTCTGAAGCAGAGCATCCCTTTTAATACAATTTTTTCTAAACATTTTGTTGTGGGAATTTCTTTGGGGGCAATATTATTCTTTGGACTTTGCAGGGGAAAAAAACCCCCATCCTCTCTTCTGGCTGATTTTTCAAAGTTTATTAAGAACATAATTGGAATCCTTCTATACCAGAATACTCCTATTCTAAAAAATATTTCACCAGAGATTGATAAGGGTGTGCAGACTAAGGATAAAGGCAAATTTAATCACTGCTTTTATTATTCTGTTTTCCTGAGTAGGGTAATTTCCCATCATCCTGAGTGGCTTGAACAGCCACAAGCTTGAAATAGTGATGATGGAATTTCCTGGGAACAAATTAATGTGGAGGCCCTGGGATATTACAGTAATAGTGTGGTAAAGGAATGTGCCTTTTACCACACGCCTCCTCTGTATTGATGTATATTTTGGCTAACACCAACTGTCACTTGCAAAATGTGCACCATGTTGTGGCCCGTGTTTTTCTGGCCTCTCCCAGACCGAAGCAGGGAGCCCCATTTCATGTTAGTCACTCCTGATCGTGGTCCTGCAGCTCTTTCCCATGCAGGCAGAGCTCCCACTGATTGCCAGACGGGCATGTACGAGTGAGGGCTGCTGGATCAGTCCCTAACATAGTAAAAATAGACAGTTACTTGGTTGTTTTCATTAAAAGGAGAGGAAGGAGAGCGTTATATAACAGGAGGGTTTTTGGGGGGAGTGGTGGTTTATTTAAAACCTCCAGTGATAGCTGCTTTCCCTGACTGGAATTGGTTCTGCAGCAGGGCAGGAAAGCTGGGATCTTGCCATTGCTGGAGTGCAATGCTCTTTTCTTTATTAGTGGACAATAAGCCACATTCAAGACATGCTAAAGAGCTGGAAGACAAGCAGGCAAAGCAGAGAAATTCAAAGTGAGGGCTGGTGCTTGGGAGCCTGGTGTTTGCATTTGCCCATGAGAGAGAGGCAGACACCACTGAAGATGCAGTAGCTCTTTGCCAGTGCTCTCAGTGCTAGCAGGAATCTGGAGGCACCACTGGGTCGGTTTAATTGACATCTGTGCAAATTGGTTGCCTGTAGTAGGCAGAAATCCTGCAGGACTGAGGCAACTGGATGAGTGCAGCAGGCAGGGCACACCTGGGAGGAGATGGCATTTTTTAGGGAAATTTAAGGACCTCGCAGCAAGTGAGGAGAAGGTGCAAGGGCAGCAAGGGTGCACAGGGGCTGGAGGTTCTGCTGCTGGGAGTTTGGCCCCTGTGCCATGTTAGAAAGAGGGATCTCAATGCTTGCAGCTTCTGTCCTGGCTCTGGGCACCATCAGCTGTCCCCTCATGAACCACAGCCAGGTCTCACCTGCCCAAAGGATATGGCCACAGTGCTGCTGACAATACACGAGCAGGCCAAAGGCTGCTGTCCTCAGTAAGAGAAAATGCCTGAAGAGAGTGAGAGCTGAACTTATCTACAACATCCCTAGAAAATCTCCTGGCTGGCTCCTGTCCTGATCCATGTCTTCTTGGGAGAGACATGGAAAGGCACGGCTCTCCAAATACTTGGAGGAGGTTCCTCAGCCGTGGCCTCACAGCAGAGCTCTGAGTGCTGTGGGACACAGGAGCAGGTCTGGGGCATGGCCATGGAAGGGTGCTGGCACACCCTGAGCTGGCTGCTGGCCTCCCAAAGGATGCCAGCCCTCTGATGACACCACACTGGGTGTCCTCAAAAGTCCTCAGAGTGAGTTGTTTTGCATTGTGCATGTGTTGATTCCAAGCCTAGTTCTCCTATTGTTTTCAGCAGAATTTGTTTTTGGCCACGAGGCGCTGAATGAACATAGTGTTGAGCCTGGCAAGTCAAGAGAACTAGAACACCTGATTAGGAAAAGGCATTTTTAAAAAATTATTCCCTGCCTGCAAAACATACATGTAGAGCTGGGTTTAGGACAACATGCTGTGACTTCTGTGGGACTTCAGTAAATCCTGATCCTGTGCAGAGCACCTGGTTGTGGACTCCAAAAGTAGACCCACTTCTGAGTGAAATACAGAATATTCTCACTGTGAACAATGTGTTCATTCCTTGAGCCAATTTTATCACAATATTGGGGTTCACAACATGCAAAGGCAAGGAGAAGTATCAGAGTCCTGGTGAAGGCGTCTGAAAAGCCTCATTTCAGAATGATCACTAAAAAAAAAAAAACCCACAGCAAAAAACCCTAAGAAAAAAATGTATTTCAGCAGTGAGACATTCATTTTCAACATTGAGCCAAGGGGCATTTCTCACATGTCGTTTCAAATGAAAAAAAAAAGAGAATTGTTGGCACAGCCTTTCCTCCAGTGGTTCCAGAGGAGTAATTAAACAGGAGCTACTCGGAGCCGGCTCAGAGGAAAGTGTACACTGTGATCCTCGAGTAGGAAGGACTGTGTGCCTGCCTGCTTGCCTCTGTGTGTGTGCACACATTGGGGTTTTTTCAATTTTTAATCTTATTTGTGCGTTATTTTCCTGTGTGTCCATGACACCTTATTTCAATGAACAGTTTGAAAGGCATATGCTGTTGAGCAAAGGGGAGAGAAACTCTCCTGATCTTTTTTCCTCTTGTCTCAGTGAACATGCCATTTTTTGATGCTTTTCCTAGGACTTCTGTGACCTATGCTTTACACCACCTGGCTGGTTTAATTCATGAAGCCTCTATTAATGTGACAGGCTCTGCAAAGGTGACTAAAATGTTAAGGAGACAGATGTCATCAATATCTCTCAAGGGTAAATAGTTGAATTTTGCTCCCTTTTTGTGTGGCTGGTCTCTGTTCTGATCTTGGCACTGTGGCTGAGCCACTGAGACTAATTCATTTTTATTTCTCCCTCAGATGCTCTGGATGAATGCTAATAATAATTTTAACAGTTTCCTGTGCTTTCCTCAAGTGTCAAAGCCTTTCTTTCCTGCCACTCCTGGTAGAGAAACCATATATTACACAAATGAGCAATGTAGCTGTAAAGCATCCTTATAAGAAGACACAGGCTGCTTTCTATTACTACCAGGGCACAATTTGTCCTTCAGGCAAGAAAATAATTCTTTGCTGAGGATATTGCTAGCTCCATGCTGAGTCAGCTCAGCATCTTGCTCTCATAGAGATCTAACCTGGAAAAATATCTCAGGGTCTGATGTGGCTGTCCCAGTGGTGACTAAAGTGGAGGCTGGACTCAGCAGAAGCAGATCTGAGGTAGATACAGCACAGGGAAGGGAGGAAGGGTCCCAGTGTCGCAACTAGATTGTTTAAACAACAAATGGTCATCACTGGAGCAATTCAGGAGAGGATGGTGATCTCTGGGGCGGTCTCAGCATTAAGTGGGAGATACCACAAGTGAACTCAATATTCTGCTGTGCTTAGAAAGCAGCAAAAGCAAGGAAATGAGTAAACCTCTTCTCTTCATTTCCTTGCAAGTTGCTTAGTGCTTTGGAGCACATTTAAACTGCCTGGACTGAGCCCATGTAAGAAACCAGATGTCAGACCCAGATCCAGCCACGCTGTTGGCTCCGGGACACAGTTCATATCTGAGTCCAAGCTGCACAATGTGGGCCTATTCTGACCTGAGCATGCTGCAGTTCTTCTCCCAGACAAAGCCCCATATCTACGCTTCCCACATCATATTTATCCTTAGCAGACGGAACCAGGAAGATTGTTTCATCTTTGGAAAAAACGTCTTTTGCAAACGGGCATTGTGCTGGTCTCATCTCTCCTTTCACACTTCTTCCCAAGGCAGTTACTTGTCTGCTGTAATTTACTCTTTAATGCAGCACTTTCCTATTCTGTGAGACAACAATCATGAAGCATTTAAATTCCAATTGAGTAGGGCTGGAGTGCAGAGGGGCTGCGGCTTGTGCAGCGGGGACAATGGGAACCTGAGACTGGGGACACCAGTTCAAGGCCCCCCAGGAAGGAAGGCTACAAGCTTCTCCCTCACATTCCCATCTCCCTAGAGATGTAAATCAAGAAAAAGAAGGGAGGGGAAGAGGAGGAGGGGGGTGTTTATAGAAAGAAAAGGGAAAATGGATTGAGTTGTGCTGAATTCTAAGACAAGGATCAGCTACACAAGAGAACTATTGAATAGCTGTGAAATCTGGAATTGAGCCATCAAAAAAGCTGCTGAGCTGCATGTGAATCAGGTTGATTGTTTTTGAGAAGCACCTGATTTTTTTTTTTTTTTGCCCCTCTCTCTCCCAGGCTCCATGCTTAGCCTTGGAATTTGAACATGACTGCTGGTGTGCTAAACTCCTTTTCCTTGAGATAGAGACATTTTAGGGACCAGGAAAGGAGGGAGGGCGGGGGAGCATCTCTCTGGATGTGAAGACCGTGGTACTGGGATTGTGAGCTGACAGGTTCCCCACTGCTCTGGGGAATGGCATCGAGGAGTTCCCACTGCTGGCAGAGACCAAGCAGGAAAAGCAAAGAGCTGTAACTGCCTGGGACAAGGAGTTCCAAGGGCTGCTGGCTGCCTTGTAGCTGGGCTGCAAGTACATTTTGCCAGCTCTTCACTGGGTTTGTGCTCTCAGGAATTCACATTTCCTATCTTGTCTCCCAGGACAGACACAGCACCTATTTCCTGCTGAGTGGTCCCTGCTGGACCTTGGGAAAATGAATTGCAAAGCCCCAGTTGAATACTACACTTATCAGCATGGTGTCTGATTCTCACATGTGCAGTGGGAGAGTTATAATTCCCTCTGCAGCATTCACTAGTGAGGGAAGCAAAGCACAGGGATGCTAAGATGCTGTTTTCCCAAAGAGAACTATGATTCCAGAGTGGCCTAAAAAGGCACACTGAAAGAAAGAAAAAACAATTAGCAAGGCTGCTTTGAAAAATCTAGTAGTTATGGATGAGTTGGGATTGCAAGAGTGAAACCTTGCCTTTCCTCATTTGCTATGTCTGAGAACCATCTCTGTTCTAATTTATTATTATTGTATTGCATTATTGTGTAATTTTATTGCATTAAAAATCATGTGAATAGCACCATGGTGCTCTGCAAACAGAGAGCAACACAGAGCCACTGCTCCAAGGAGCCTTGTTAAACTGCTTCCAGATTTGACTCAAGAGACCTACACTCTATTACCTTATGCAGAAAACATCTGCATTGTTTTATTGTTGTTTATTTACTAAGCACTGAGGGTAAGCACTGCGCTGGGAGAACTTGCACAGTCTCACACTTGAGCTCTTCTGCAATGGGATGGGCTCATGTGGCCTCTTCCTTCTTCCCTCTGTCATGGTACCCTGGCCCAGCCCCTCAACCTCTCTGCATCCCCAGAAGAAGTTGACAAGACTCAGTTTCCTCACTTGGAGGGGGTGTTTAGACCCTGTAGACCATCTCTGCCTGTAGACTACCCTTCTCCTGCCCATGCTGGCCACACCAATGGCTGAGAAGCCCTGGGTACCTCGGAGCAGCCCTGGGGTTGGTCTCAGTGCCACCTCCCCCCACAAGAGCGAGTGTCTCTTTAGGGCCTGTCTAGCACCCACACAGAAGGCCAGCACCAGGACAAGCTTCCAGAGCAGCTGGCTGCCACAGCAGCTCCAAAGAGCCGGGACGCTGCTGCGCTGGTGTCTGCAGTGGCACTGGACACTCCCAAAGGAGCTGTGCTCAGCTCTGCAGACAGGGAAGGCCTTGTGGCCCAGCACACCCAGCGCTGTGGCCCAGCACACACAGCATTGTAGCCCAGCACACCCAGCATTGCAGCCCAGTACACCCAGCGTTGTAGCCCAGCACGCCCAGCATTGTAGCCCAGCACACCCAGCATTGCAGCCCAGTACACCCAGCGTTGTAGCCCAGCACGCCCAGCATTGTAGCCCAGCACACCCAGCATTGCAGCCCAGTACACCCAGCGTTGTAGCCCAGCACGCCCAGCATTGTAGCCCAGCACACCCAGCATTGCAGCCCAGTACACCCAGCGTTGTAGCCCAGCACGCCCAGCATTGTAGCCCAGCACACCCAGCATTGCAGCCCAGTACACCCAGCGTTGTAGCCCAGCACGCCCAGCATTGTAGCCCAGCACACCCAGCATTGCAGCCCAGTACACCCAGCGTTGTAGCCCAGCACGCCCAGCATTGTAGCCCAGCACACCCAGCATTGCAGCCCAGTACACCCAGCGTTGTAGCCCAGCACGCCCAGCATTGTAGCCCAGCACACCCAGCATTGCAGCCCAGTACACCCAGCGTTGTAGCCCAGCACGCCCAGCATTGTAGCCCAGCACACCCAGCATTGCAGCCCAGTACACCCAGCGTTGTAGCCCAGCACGCCCAGCATTGTAGCCCAGCACACCCAGCATTGCAGCCCAGTACACCCAGCGTTGTAGCCCAGCACGCCCAGCATTGTAGCCCAGCACACCCAGCATTGCAGCCCAGTACACCCAGCGTTGTAGCCCAGCACGCCCAGCATTGTAGCCCAGCACACCCAGCATTGCAGCCCAGTACACCCAGCGTTGTAGCCCAGCACGCCCAGCATTGTAGCCCAGCACACCCAGCGTTGTGGCCCAGTACACCCAGCGCTGTGGCCCAGCACACCCTGCTCACGCAGCCCCGACCCCACGCACCAGACAGGAACAGACCCAGTCCTCAGGGGGGTTTTTCTTTCCTTTCAATGCCCTCTCATGGCATGGAATATGTTTCTAGGAGCGGGTAGGGAAGGAAATGCCCCAGCATCCCCTCTCAGCCCCCAATCTGCTTTTGTGCTCTTGGTCCCCGGGCAGATCCCAGCACCCCAATTCTGGTTACGTACAAGGTGCTGCCCTGGGACAAAGCTCCCACAATGAGCAGCCCTGCATCCCACCGGGCGAGGGGACTCTGAAAGGTTGGTGGTGGCGGTGACAGCTCCGGCGGGAGGTCAGGGGCAGCGGGAGGGCAGCGGGAGGGCAGGCTTTGTGCTCCGGCCACTGCTGCCCACTGCAGACCCCGGCCATTCACACGGGCCTGACTGTGGGGCCCTTGAAGTTAATGAAAAGACTCTCTGGGATGTCAGGGGGTTTGGGGCTGAGCCCTCAGTGTGCAAAATTAGATCCACATCCTCTTTAATTTAGCAGCACTGAGAGCTCCAGGAGCACCCAGAGATGCCCAGGTTGAGCGCTCTCAGATAGGTGCAGGAAGCATCTTCCCATGCCAGTTGCTAAAGCACCTCAGGGCTTTTTTTTTTTTTTTTTTTTTTTTAAGGGGGAAAAATAATTAACCTTCACCTCAGGTCCCAACTCGCATAACCACAGATGAGATTTTACTAATAATTTGCTTGCTTAAGTGACTCATAATAAACACTGTTAGTTTACTTTTGCTTTGAGAGCAGCTGATCTTTGGAACAAACTGCCCACAGGCCTGAAATCATGTCACCCGTTTGCTGATTTAACCCCCTGGGTGCTCACACATCTGCAGACCCTGCTAAACTGGTGCTTGCAGGAAAGGCTGCAGCCATGCAAGTTTTGTCATCAAATGTAAAAATATATCCAGGGAGGATGAGATCTCTCCTTCACCTGTTTCAGACTGTGATGCCTTTGCTCAGGTTGGTGGCCCCCACACATGGGTCCAGGGATGAGGCAGGGACTTCCTGCTCCTTCCAAAACTGCTGACCAGCTATTTATTTACATTTTCTGAGGTAGCATATTTTCCATAAAACAAGTTCTCCTGAGAATCCTTTTATCCACTAATTATAGATGAGCATGCTGAGCCTTGATTCCCCCTTGGGGCAACCTGAATCTCAGAAGGGTGTTTGGAAGGCACCAAGGCTCACTGTGACCTCATGCTGAGCACAGGATCCTAATGGGACAGCACAGAACTAATGCCAGTCTCAGGAGGACTCATTGCTGGTGTAAATAAAAAAGCCAGAGCTCTGTTTTCACAGAGCTAACCTCTTTTCCCTCCAAAGCACAGGGTGGGGTGCCATCCCTCACTGCCTGCAAAGAGAGAGCCCTGGCTCTGTGCTTTGCCTGGACATGGCTGAAGCGCACAGACCGAGCTCAGGAGGAGCCCACAGCAATGTCATGGCCCCTCGTGCAATGCAGAGATGACAAGCACACACTGGCCTGGGTGTGCAGCTGTCTGTGCCAGCAGTGAAAGACCTTCTCATCTGCAAAGTGTGACCTGGGCACGCCTGGCCACGGCCGTGGTGCAGGAGGGACTGTGCCCTGTTCTGCAGGTGGAGATGACCCAGCCTGAACCAACAGAAGTGCTTCCCCAAGGTCATACACAAAGCCTGCCAGAGCATGCCCTGTAATGTAATTTAAACGTCAAAACCCAGTCCATGGAGCAGGCAACTGCTCCTGTGCTGTGTGCACATGTTCTTTTGCCCTCTGCGTTTGGTGCTCAGTGCAAGGAAGGTTTGCAAGAGCAGCAAATTGGGCTCAGGCTGCTGAACAGCAGTTTTCTGTGGAGCTCTCAGACTAATACAGTTTTTGGAAGAGAATTTTATTTCTCTTCATCCCCAGCTTATGGTTTCAGCAAAGCAAAAACCTGCTTGACCTAATTTCTCCACCTTGCTGATCAAAGGTCATGTTTACCAGGATTATTTCTGTCTTCATTGTAGGCACAGCTGGTAAACAACATGGAGATTTTACAGTATTTAACTTTTTGATAGATTTATGGAGGCTCCCTGCCTGACTTCCTTTGCTTCTTTCAAAGCTATTGCACTCACCCTTCAGACGATACCATGCACTGAGTACCTTCAGGCCCAAAACCCAAGCTGAGCGAGAGAAAAGAGCCGTGTGTCAGCAATTATTCACCCTCCCTCCCCACAGCCAGCCCCAAATCTCCACTGTGGATGATTTGCCTCCCACAGGGTGCTCATGTTAGGTCAGGAACAGCCCAGCCCTGCCCAGGTGCAGTGGTGGGCATTGCCAGGCTGCCAGGTCCAACCAAAGCAGAGCTAAGGTCCTACCACCTTCCCTGGGCTAGAAGCTACATAACGTCCACAAGCCAGGGTGAAAAAGCTCTTCCTCCGTAGGGAAAATGTTGAGGGGTGGGCCTGGCTCACCAGCCCTCACTGCCTTTTGGCTTCAATCTGGGGGGGGTGGGAAAAAAAGGGATTGCTGGTCCAGCAGTTGTCTAAAGAGTTTTGCACCCTTGGGACACTGCTGGGAGAACACAGGAATGTATATCCATCCAACACCTGGCCTTTTCACAGTGCAGTGGTGTTTGGAAGGGTTCAGGCTGGATTTTCCAAGTTGCAAAGCCTCCCACTATTTGGATTTGAGAGACAATTTCTTCTGTCCCCCAGTTAAACAGCTCCAGTAGTGATAGCAGAGGGCAACAGTCCAGACTGGGGCTCCAGCCCTGCATGTGCCTGGCAACATCTGATGCAGAAGGAGCAGAGGGTGTCCCTCTGGCACCAGGTGTGTTCTGGAGTTGTTTAGCAGACAACAGGGACCACCAGCTTCCCAGATGAGGATGCTTTCCCCATCTTCCCCCAGATAAAACCGTGGCTTCTGCAGCACCTTCCTCAGAACAGTGCTTGCATCACCAGCTGCTCAGGGAGGGCAGTTTGGGAGCTTCTGCTTTTGCCAGAGTGTCATACCAGCAAAGAGATTATTCAAATCCTCTCTCCTGAGGAGTCAAGCTGGACTATGTGCAGTTATTGCCTCTGTACCATGGTGTTGATCCACAAGCAAAGCCAGTGACTCACAACGAAATATTATTTCACCTACGAAACAATGGTCCAAATATACAATATTCAGTATCTTTTATCTTCTTTCCATCAGCTTCCACAGGGTAACATATCTTATTCAAACACCATGAAGTCATACTTCCCTGGTACAACCATTTTCAATTATTTCTTGAACAATGGAGGTTGGAATGGAGAGAGTCCTGCTATGGTCGATCATTTCTTCTTTTTTGCATTGAGTCAGCAAAAGGTAGTGCAGGTGTATAGAGGTATCTACTTGTTAGTCACTGCTTTGGAAAGGTTTTGGACCAGGCTTCCAAAAAAAGGGCATTGCTTGTTCTTCAGGGGCACTGCCCTCAGTAAAAGTAGTCAATGGAAGGCTTTACTTGTCCTCTTGCCCTGGGGAAAAGATGCAGGCCTGTACTTTTTATATGCTTTATGTCTGAGCTGTTTTGTTACATTTGTAACATGGTATAGTCAAAAAGTATGCAGAAAAGCTCTGGAAATATCGGCCTACCTGCTTGAGGTTTCCAGGAACCTCAAAGCAAGCTCTAGCCAGAGCATAAAGCAAAGTCTAAACCCACCTGTGAGCCTCTTAACCCTAGATTTCCTAAAAGTGCCACCATGAATAACCTGGGTAAGAAGTTACTCTGCACTACCTGAGACAATCTTGTCACCCTCCCATGCCTTCATGCAGCCTCCAGCAGCTGAGGAATACCTGAACTGGCAGCTCAGGTGGTAATGTTTCTTTTCTTTTTTTTTTTTTTTTTTTAAATCCCCTCAGGAAATTCTGGCTAGTGATGAAAAAACCAGGCTTTTTTATTAGAAAATTCTGAAGCTTTCTGAAGAGCACAGCAGCCAGAAAGCATTGCCATTACTTCGAGATAGGAGTAAAGTATTTAAAAGCAAAAATATTTACAAGTGTGAGTTAAATTCTTGGCTTTCGATAATCTACTGACTGCAATGGTACGACAGGAGATGGGGCCTATTTGCTTCAGGGGACTGCCCTGGCTTTTACAAGGAAATGGTGTAAATGAAGTTAAGCGGTAATTTGTGGATAATTGAGTGATCAGTGACAAATGTCCCTGTGACACACAACAAGCTGTCATGGAAAAAGTATGCTGCTACAGCAACATGTCACATGTGGTCTTAAACTGATTATTCTAAATCATCCAGCGTCTCTGCTCACTGTTCGCTTAAATAATAAAAAAAAAAATCCACAAATTTGACCTTTACAAAGTTTAATTAAAAGAAAAGAAAAGAAAAGAAAAGAAAAGAAAAGAAAAGAAAAGAAAAGAAAAGAAAAGAAAAGAAAAGAAAAGAAAAGAAAAGAAAAGAAAAGAATTTAAAAAAATGTAATAGATAAATAAATAAATAAAGGGCATGCTGAGACAAGTTAGAGAAGATTTTGCTGCCGACTCAAGTGGACTCTGGCCAGGTGGCTGAACTGACCACTAACGTGGATAAAGTGAGATGCTCACCCTCTTCTCTTGCAGAAATATCATGCAAACAAACATTTTCAGGTCAAAAACCCAGAAGTGTAAAATAATAACCCAGTATGGAGAGCCGGTGTCACAGCTCCAATTTGCACTCCTAGGCTGAGTGTAGCCTATAATCACAAAACTGAGCCTTCCCAAATATGCTCTTTCTGGAACATTGTGCCACAGAAAATTAATTGCATTCCAGCTCCAGGGAGCATTAGCACTTCTCTGAATTCAGGGCCAGCCTAAGGAGCTGCCGTGCCCTAGGCAAAGAATCCAGCCCCTCCTGGCCTTTGCCCCTTCCTCTGCAGGACTGAAAAGGAAAAATTATAATAAATCACAGCCTTTAGAGACACCTACTAAACACTGACTGGAATATAAATGTATAAATTAAATAGGAACTGAACTTACTCATCTCAGCCCTCGATTGTGGCTTTTCTTCCCTTCCCACTTTCATTTCTTCTTCCCTTTCTTTCACCTTTGTTTCACACATTCTCCTCTCCCTAACCCCTCCCCCTCGCCTCCCTCAGTTTTTCCCCTCCTTTGTTGTCTTTTACTTTCTAGCCTCTTTCCAAGATTGTCCTTTCTCACCCTTTCTGTTCATCACTCCCTATTGGCAGTTAGATCTCTTTCCTTCTTCCTCAGCACTTTTATTTGAGTCTTTTCTCTTCCCCAAGAATGTCCTGAAGATAAGAAAACAGCCCTCTGCAGAACAATCTGTATCTTTCAGAGATTGCATCCTTATCATTCTTTTCCTTACAAAGAGCAGTTCCCATTTAAGATACCTTATAAGTTTTGCTCAGGACTGGCATTTAGGTATAAAAGAATCCAGAATCACTGGTTTCCTTTGGAAAGTTTGGCATATATGTGGTGCTTTCTTTAGATAATATGTTACTTGGGAGCAAACCTGTTACCCTTATGCGAGATTTCTGTGGCTGTGGAAGGTTCAAGCATGCAGGTAGTTAAAAACCAATCTGTCTTGGCAAAGGGGCTTAGTTCTGGCCAATTTATACACTGTTATTCTTACAAGTTTGAGTTACTGTGAGTCATGTATAGTGCAAGGAGTAAAAAAACTAATTCATGCTCCTACCAGATTCTCTATTCACAAGTTTTATCACATTAACCATCTAAATCTCTCTAACATGATATAACACCCCCAAAGGGGATGAATTATGTCAATATAAAGTTGCTTATACTGCTCCAGTTACTCTGTCAGGGGAAGGGAAGGAAATAGGTACAGAAGGTCTCTTTATGTTGAGGTGCCTGATTCTGCCTGAGCAGTTGCAGCTATGAAAAGTCTCACACTGCTGGTCAGTGCAGCTCTGGCAGTACAGAAACTATCTGTAATAACCTGAATATGAGGAAGAAAAACTATTTTGTGAATGAACAGCTCTGCAGCAGAGAAGCTGTGTGGATTTTCTGGGATCCCGTGATATCCTGTTGACATCTGAAGCATTTTATCTTTGTTACAACACCTTTCCAAGGGAAGCATTTTTCTTACTGTGTTCCCCACAAACTCCCTCCCCAGTATGTCCTTTTCTCGCCTGCTGACTCCAGCTTGCTCTGTGTGTCCTCAGGATTTGTGTTGCAGAGGCACTGCTGGAAATAAAGAGGCAATTTCTGCTGCAGTTGGTGTCAGGGTCAGCCCATCACAACTCTGCTCCTGCTTGCCTGGCTGTGTTGAGGGCATCTCCATGGAGGAGTATATGGAAGTCTGGGAAATCTGACATTGGTGTTTCCTCTTGCTCAATAACCATATATACAAAACACTGACATTGTTGATTTTCCTGCACCAGCTCTCCAGCAAACTTCCCAGGATGATGACTCGGCAAGTGTGGGCTCTCCTGGTCATGGAAGCTGAGAAACATTCAAGGAGCTGCTGTGGGGATATATCAGAGGTCTCAACAAGAGAGATAAAGGGTTCAGATTTAAATATTGATCAGGGTTTGCCCTGGAGGAGTGAGGCATAGTAATAATCTGAGCTCAGTTTCATGGAGCTCAGTGCAAACTGATCCCACCGGGAGTGGGGCTGAGACTTCAGACATATTCCTGCAGCTCCTGTTTGCTGTGTCAGCTGTACCTGGAGGGCTGATGGAGACCCACTCCCTCATTTACTAATTTTTATGGATAATGTATCAGATGCATGTTCCTGACAGGTTGCAAGCACATGGACAAAGATGCAGTGTGACATGCTGTGCCTCAGGGGAAGTGTAACTCTCTAATTCCCAGTGTGACTGACCATGTGCTCCTCCTTCCCTAAACTGCTCTGCAGATCCTTTTCTCTGGCTCCAAATGAACTTCTTGAGGTTGGTGATGGTGGTGCACCTCCAAAGGCTTGCCACAGATTAGCAGTGCATTCAGACAAACCAGTGCAGCACCACCTGGCACATACACATGGCATGGCTCGATATGTCAGGGAAAAAAGCGTGGTCTTATCAACTTCATAGAATCACAAATTTGTAAGAGATTTTTAAAGGTCATCTATTCCAACCGCCCTGCCATGAGCAGGGTCATCTTCATCTTGATCAGGTTCATCTTCCAGGGCTGCCCTGCTCTCTTTGATCCCTGCTCCATTCAAGCAACCAGGACATTCTGCCATCACTTTCAGTGAGCAGAGCTGGGAGTGCTCTTCTGACCAGAGTTAAATCCAAATACAGCATTGCTATTGAAAACAGGGAGATTTGTTTAAAGTATTGAAAGCATCTTAATTCCTCATCTCTGTTCCTCAGATGGAATTTAATGTTCTGAGAAAATGTGCATATTTTCTCACCAGAAGAATAAACTTAATTGATCCTTTCATTTTTAACTCTCTGCCCGGTGGCAATCGGTCACCTCTTTGCAATAATAGCTGTAAAGAAAATAATCTTTGCTGGGTCAGATGAAAAGGTGCAGAAAAAGTCACAGAATTAACTGGCAGAGCAATCTGGTTGTTGCCCTAACATATGGAAATAATAAGTGCCAACCAGATAGAGCCTGAACACTGAGCTTTCATTTTGTTATTCTAAGCACAAAAATAAATATTTTTATAACTACATGTAAAGAGTAAAAGCAAATAGAGTTAATATGTAAAAATATACATTTTGCTTCATTATGTGTAATAATACATATTGATTTCATTACAATATTTTTGTTAAGATCAGTTTGCCTGGGAATAGTAGTCTATTCCTGAAGCACAGTCTGCCTATTTCAACCCATCTTTCTGAGGTGTTGTGCTAGTATAAAATGAAAGGGAAATATTAACTAGGCTGTATTATAAAGAGTTATACACTGGTTTGGGGCAGGGGGGAGGGGAGGAATTTGAAAAAATGTGAACTAAAAACATTTTTATTTTTACAGTTGAATGTCTGTCTGATTTTTAGTCATGGACTACTATGAGTCTGAAATAAGAAATAGAGAGGGAAAAGGCAGCAGTGCTCCAAGTGTGAAATGTTCCAAGCAGTAACACACCAGGCTGCTTTGTGGCATCTCTGCAGCCCCTGTAAGACGAGGGCAAGAGCACTGCTACAAACCTGGAGCTCAGACCCCACAGAAACTTGGAGCCAGTACAACCACAGAAAAGCACAACATTTTGCAGCACTGCCCAGGCACAAGCAGAAGTGGAGTTACCCTTCCCCAGGGCTGGCACTGTAGGGATTCTGCCAGTCCTGCCCAGCACCTCCACTCACCCAAACACTGGGTTTACCCTATCTCTCGTGATGCCTGAGGACCACACAAATTCCTAAATTTTGACAAATGTGTGCCTTCTACAGCCCAGCACTGGAGAATGATGTCACACACAGCTGTGTCATTGGGAGTCCCATTTTATGTCACCTCTGCCCACCTACCATCTGAGGTAATCCAGTTTATCACTGCCCCATCCCAGTCTGCAAGGCTGGCAACTGAGCAGCTGACAGACTCCAAATGTCCAACCACATTTCATACAGCACTAGGGAAAAGCTGTGAAAAAAACAGTCACAGTCCCTTAGGAAAAGGACATGGAATTTTACAGGCACCGTGGAGGGTAAATGCTGTTTGCTTTTATTATTCATGACCTGGTTTAGCCCAAGAGAGAAAGTGATATTTATGTGGATCTTGGGGGAATGCATACAATAAAAAGATATAGAACAGCAAAGCCCAGAACCAGGCAGTCTTCTCACCATTCCTCAAGGTGCAAAGACTGCACTACCTGCAGTGGTTTTGCTGACACTGAAGCTGAACTCACCTCCTTCTGCATCCACATTCTGAGAGTTTCATTTCCTACTCCCAAAAAAGAAAACCCCCCTTGACCAACTCCAAGTTTCTTTGGCCCCATGCTCATAGAGCAGCCCATCTGTCTGTCTGAGCTACTACGGGCAAGTGGTCCCGCCAGTGCCGTAGCCCTCCATTGATTTTGGTCTGGGTGATGACACTGGGGTTAAAGATCAGCCTATATGTACATTATGCAGACTCTGAGGAATGCTGACATGAGGTGCTTGCAGCAGCAGGAAAGTCAAACCAGAGAGCACATTCAAAATGTTAAACAGCAGATCTTGGCTTTGCAAACATTGGTGCTGGCTGCATATGGGAAACTTAGGCTTTTATATCCAGCAAGTCTATTCTATCAAGTATCACTTAGGCTGTGGGCTGACTTGCCACACTTCTGTACAAGTGGTTTAGCAGATATGGATTCTTTTTAAGAAATGTGCTTATTTGTTTAAAAGCCTGCTATCATGTTGTGGATTTGGACCGAAGTGAACTTTTCTTTTTTTAATCTAGTGAGTGGGTGAGTTTGGCAATTTTTTTTAAATCTAATGAGTAGGTGTATGTATTGCAAAATACTTCTGAAAGTGGGCAAAAAAAAAAACTTACAGCAGATTTCAGTGTTCCAAACTCTGGATAAATGAAGTGATATGTCAGCATTTGCTTTCTTAAGGGAGCAAATAAATTGTGCCTCCTAAAAGGGTAAAACAACATGTAGGTTTCCATTTGTTACAGTCCTACAACTAGTGAAAAACCTCTCCATAAGCTATGGATGTCCGTGAAAAAAAGTGTGATATTCCCAAAGAAAGCTGAAGTGCTTAAATGGTGAGCCAGAATGGGAATGGCTTGTCTCTGAAAGGGGCGGAATTAGGGTTGGCCCAAAGAACAGAAACTCAGGGATGTAGTGCTGGGCCCATGAGACTGGGAAGAAATTCAATACTGAATTCATTGCAGCTTTAGTTTCATCTTAGATTTTTTTCCAGAGTTCTGTCTGAATGCCTTGAATCTGCCAAATTGTGTTGAAAACCATGAATGGAGCAGTGTAGTCCCTGTGTTTTTGTCTCAGTTAGAATTCTACTTCCATTGCACTGGTTTTAATCCCAATTTGAGAGTAAACAAAGCACAACCAAGCATCTTAAGAATTTCCAAAATGGCTCATTCAAACACAATTTTAAGAATGGGTAAGCATGTGATATGGTTATTTTGGGAAAAGGATACTCTCACAATCTCTGAAGAACTGATGACCTCAAGGAGACTTTATGAGTTGGATGCCAGAATGTGAAATATTTGCCTTCTGGTTTTTTTTGGTGATTGTTGGTGGAATTGGATTTTAATTCAATAGGTGAGGACAGCTGCTTACAAAATGCATTGTCAAAAAGTACTTTTCTTTTCATTTACTCTGAGAATACAGCAGAACCTTTCTGATCACTCCTATTGCTAAAGACAGGTAGCATAAAAGGACCAAAAAAAGGACAGGGGCAATACAGATCTCTGCTGGGTTCCACCACCCTTCCTTCTGCCTAAATTTTTTTTTTTTTTGGTGTAAGTTTTCCTTTGTTTGGAAATTCTGTGGCTTTTTACTCTTTCTTGTCTTCCTTCTGCAGTTTCTTCCTGACCTCTCTGCTGTGACTAGCTCTTCTCTGGGCCACATGCAAATACTCCATATTCTCATGCCCTGGCTCGTTTCATGATGTTTCATGTTGTTCTTAAAGGTCTGCCCTGAAGTCAAGTCATTGTGCAAGATGCAGGTTTTGCTTAAGAGCAGGCTAAAGACTAACAAAAGAAAAAACCTTCCGAAAAAGATTAAGCACTTCAGCTATTTTTATTTTCATCACCTTCAAACGACATCACATCCAAATGTCTGCTTGAAATAATGAATTCTGACACAGAATTTTGGCTCTTCTTCCTTATTCCACTCTACTTTTATATCTCCTTTTAAATAATCTTATTCCATGTCTCCCCACAAAGATACCTCTTTTGGAATCATTCAGCTCCATGGCCTCGTGCCATGCTTTGTTTGCTCTGTATTGTACTGCTCTTGTGCAAACTTTCTTTGGTGGAGGGATTTGCTGGGCTTTGGCAAAGCTCTGTTTCTGCACGACTTCCATGACTGGGAAGCTCTGTAAATAAATAGTCATGAACACCTTTGCAAATTGTGAGATGGATAATGTCCTCCCACGCATTCGATGTAAGGGCCCCAGTTCTTTACCAGACTTAGGGATTTGTCTTGATGATCTTAAAGGTCTCTTCCAGCCAAAATGATTCTATGATTCTATGATTCTATGACAACTGAAGTCGATGGAGATGCATCCATTAACAGCATCTAAGGGATGGGAGAGGTGAATTAGTTACTGAGTCTTCTCTTGGATCATCAGAGGGTGGCCGACTAAAGGCAATCTCCCTTGGTCTTTGGTTTTTCTAAAATTGCCTAATAAACCACATTGTTTGTTGGTTTCTACAAACCTTGTTTGAGGAGGCTTTAAGTCCTACACCCTTGAGTTTTGCTGGTGCACATATCCTTTTGACAAGGAAGATGGTGTCCAGCAGACCCCATTCTCAACTGGAATCAAATCCCTGAAGCCCAGTAAATGTGGGGATGCTTTAACATCAGCTGAGTCATCGTCCCACAGTCATAGAAGAGGGATGCAGCAATGGACAAGATGGGCTATGTGGAAGCCAATGGCAAATCTCCCAATGATTTCCTCAGAGCCAAGACTTCACCCATGTGGATGTGTGACCTCCTTCTAGGGCCACACGTAGCCTGCAGCTTTCAGCAGATTAATGAAACCCCAACCCCGGGCTGCCATGAAGCACGTTTGTGGTCACGCATGCAGCTCTTGGGACAGGCTTTATCTGCTCTCATTGTTTGCTGTGTGTGTTTTAACACAGAGCCTCAGGACATGGCTTGGCTGTGGTACAGCATTTTGAATAAAGCCATCCCCTAAGCCAACCACAGCTAAGACGCTGTAATTCTCGTAGAGACACCGTGTACTTTTTATGCTCCTTAACTCAACTGTAGTCACAAATCCCTGTTTGTACTGGCAGATCCTGTGAAAATAGGCTTTAGGAGGTACTTGAAAAAACTGTACCTCTGTGATGTTCAGCTGCATTGCCTGGTCTTGCCTGCCTGCTAAGAGTAGCCCTGCATAGCTTGCCTAAAAAAAACCCACAAACTTTTCAGAACTTGTAATTCACATTATGTAGCATTCTGTGGAGCCTGTAATTAAAATCAAAAAGACATCACGTATTAAAAACCAGCTCTGCAATAATTTTGTGAGTACAATCTGCCTATATACCAGTAGCTGGTCATTCTTGCCACTTGCACATCTCTTTTAGCACATGGCATTAGAGTCATGTGCTAAAAGAGAATGGTTTGGGTTGGAAGGGACCTTCAAGGTCATCTCCAAGCCCCTGCAGTGGGCAGGGACACCTTCCACTAGACCAGGTTTCTCAGAGTCCCATCCAGCCTGGCCCTGAACACCTCCATGGATGGGGAGTCCACAGCCTCTCTGGACAACAACATTACTGACCACCACGTAAAAAAGAGCTCTTTAAACCTGCTTGCTGAGACTCACAATGGGGCTAAACACAATTCAACCTGCATTAAATTTCAGTAAAATTTATTATTTTCATGAAGTCCCCAAACTCTGAGCTACGGTGATCCAAGCCACTTCAAAGACATTATCTCTGCCCAAAGGAGCTTTCAACCAGACAGAAGCCCTGGAGGTGGGGCACTGGGGCAGCCAGGGAGACAAAGGGCAGCTGAACAGCATCAAGAGCTCCCAACAGTACAGGATAGGTCTTTATGCATGCAGTTCTTGTAGCTCACTGAATAGATTTATAGTCCTGCTTGGGTAATTTATTGTTGGCTAATTAGATATAAGATTAATTAAGTAGCTTGCTGGCCCTTAATTACAAATTTGGTGCCTTAATTTATTGTAATTTCTTCTAAATAATGACTATGCTCAAATAATGCTGATTTATATTATGGTAGGGTGCAAATACAATGAGCCCGACTCTGTGTTGTGCAAAAAGCCTCTTTCACACTGCTCCCAGGGCATAACAGGGTCTTAAAGTGAGCACAAACATAATTTCTGCCCTCCAAGGCGCCTTTATAGTACCAGTGAGCCGTGATTCACCGTGAGTCAGCAGCAAGCCACTGTAAAGGCCATGACTTGCACAGCTGCTGAGAAATTGGGATCAAAGGAGCCAGCCTTGGACTCCCATGAGCCTGCCCTTAGAGAGGGGAGCCCCGAGGGCAGGCAGTTGGTGTTTGTGCAGCACAACCCACTTGAGCAAGTGGGGGTTGCTCCAGCCTTCATTATTGACCTGATTTTGCCTGCCAGCTCCCTCTCCCAGTTATTGCTCTGTTTTGTGCTGCCCTCTGCAAGCCCGGGGCAGAGCAACCAGAGTGTAAACCAGAGCTGGGGCAGGGGCTCAGAAAAAAGGATGGGAAACATTGGCAGGAGTAGGATGGCTCTGGGCAGGGCAAGGGTTGGATGCTGAAGTGTGCAGGAGGAGGGGCAGCCTGGACCAAGGTGAAGAAAGGGGGTCTGAAACACCTGACCCACAGCTCCCAGGGGCATCCTCACAGCAGTTTGGGGTAAAACATGGTTGGTTGCAGCTGCAGCAGTCAGGGTTGAGGTAAAAAGCTTTGCTTACGGGTGTGTTGATTTCCTCCCCTCCTCCCTTTCCTGTGCTGAAAACTAGATCCTTAATGGAAGGGGGAATCAGTACAAAATCTCTTTCCCAGCACCCCTTCCAGCTCCATGGATTCAGCTTTCTGAGTGTGACAGCATGTGATGGTAACAGCAGCTCTAACCAAAAATCTGAGTCATTACTCTACAACAGGTCCTATAGGTCTTGCAGCCTTCTCTGTTTCTCATGAGATTTGCATGTTTTTGCCCAAAATACCTTTTACCCCTGACCCTTGTGAGGTGAAGGAAGTATGCAAACATCATCGCCTACAGATCTGGAAGTTTGGTCCAGGCATATTGTATTTTTCCCTCACTTTTTAAGCTTGCCACTCAGAAGCAAAGAACTGATGGATGAGTCATCTGAATCCTTGCCCATAATCTTGACCACTGAAGGAATGACAAAAATCACTGTTTTGACTCCTTGGTCTCTGAAATACTCACCCACTGTGTTATTGAGGGGTTTGTCTGGACCCAGCCTGTGCATGTCCATAACTACCTAATGAAAGGGATTCAGCAGAGATTGTGACCACCAGACACCCTGCAGAACCCTTTCCCTCTGCTTGACAATGCCTTGGAAGTGAGTTTGGGGCTGACTTTATGACACAGATTAATACCCGAGTATCAGGCCCAGTGAAACCATGCTGCATAAGGATATGATCTAACCCTGGAGTTCCCTGTTTGGATTAATATTTATGAAACCTATAACCCCAGCTTAAGCTCTGAGCTCTGGGACAGGAATCACGTTTTCCAGAAGCACACCAGAGCCACATAAACGTCAGAGGGATGAAGATAAGGCTTTAGCAATGTCGCTGGTGCTGGGATATAAGTTTTTGCAACTGAAATAGAGCAGGGAGCACCCAGTGCCAGGCTCAGCCTGGAGAAAAAGCCATGCTCTGCAGCCCCAGCCACAAGAGCAGGAGCCATGCCAAGGCAAGGGGCTGTTAATTCCAACAGGGCTACCTTCAGGAAGGATCCTGTTGAGAAATCTGTCTCTAAAATTATCTTGACCCTCTGCCATACGCGCGCACACACTTTTTACAGGGATATGAAATGAATATTCTCTTTATCCGTCCCCTTGTGAAATATAAACAATTCTTGATGGATTTGCAGCTTGCACTAGTAACTGACAGCCTGCTAGCTGCTGGCATGATTACTTACAGTCTGGCAAGCACCAGACGACTGCAATGCCTACAATGTGCACCCCCCGAAATCTGGTATTTTCCAATGTCGCTGAAGATCACATCTTCAGATCTGCTCAGTTCTTATCTTTATCTAAGCGGCAAAACAACTGGCCGGAGAGCCAGCAAACTCTGTTTTGAGACTGATATCTGCTGAAAATTTGGCCTGAATGGGTGTATTAAAAGGGGCAGATCTCCTCTGAAATGTTACTCTAAGCTGTGAGTGCTGAGCACTTGGAAAGCAAGCCCTGAATGTGCACTTTTGAGAGCTGGGTTTTTCTATATGAACAGTTAAGCAGACCCTGCCTATGTCCCATTCCAGGGAGTTGGATGCCTTGATGGGATTCTTTCTGAGTGAGAGTCTAAATCACAAATAGATGGAGCACTGACTAAGCACAGCAAATAAAATTCCTTATTTGCTCACATAAAAGCTGCATTCAAAAAGTAGGGCACCACCATTGCACACATCTAGTCTCAGCCAGCTAGCAAGCTGGAGCTCACCTCCATGCCAGAGAGAACTTGGAAACTTGCTCAATTTTAAAGCAGATCCTGCCCAGACCAGTAGAAAGCCTTTGTGGGTGTAAAGGCCCCCACAAGCACCAGCCATGTGGGGAATAGCTCTACTTCAAAGAACTTTTTGCAAACAAAGGTGATTTGAGCATTCAGGTGCCCACTGTGAGCATTCTGCCCACCCATCTGGCAGAGGTGAGGCTGCATCAACCTTTGCTCAGTAACCAAACACCTCAGTGGGACCATGCAGCACAAATTCACCAGTGGCACAGGGAAGCATGGGAGAGGAGGATTTCTTTATCAAACATGTGCTGAAGGCTGGAGTTTGGCTGCCTGTGGCCACGTAGGTCAGATCTGCTGCTGGAAAACGCCAGGCAGGCAAGAGGGCCTCTGCCTGGAGACATGCAATGAGTTCTTGCCCTCACAAAGGCAAGCTGATGTGCTCTCCCAGCAAGTGGACCCTGACATGATGACCAGGCTGTCACCACCACCTCTGGGAATAGTTTGCCTCATTGTTTGGAAAAGGAATCCACACAGAATATGTTCTCGGGAAAAAAAAAAACCAAAACAGCCCACAAATATTTATGTCATGAAGCAGAGCAGAACTTCTACTCCCACCTGGCCTACAAAAGGTCACAGGCTCCAAACCAGCTTAGCACCTGAGTTTATAACAAAGTGAAGGCATTAAAGAAAACCATGAGCAGCTGAAGCAAGAGAAAAGGAGGGAATGGGGTCTGAGAGGGAAGAAAATTAAATCTTGCTCTGTCTCCTGCAAAGGGGTGGGAAAGGGAACTTGTCTGTAATATGTGTGTAGCTTGTGTTGAAAACAGGAATTAAATTCAAGATCAAGGACAGCAACTGGATTTTTTGCTCAGACCCAGAGCTGTCTGCTTCAGGTCAGTCTGTTACAGAATAAAATCTTCTGAGGCAGAGCTGGCAAAATCTGCAAGTACCAGAAATATACTGGAGATGCTGCTTTGATAGGTGGTTCATGAACTGCTCTGAAAATGCTGTTAAAGAAAACAGCTCTTTCAGAGGGCACCATCAGTGCAGCACTTCCATAATCATCACACACAAAACCCCAACTGCCCCTTGCCTCTGCCATCTCACCCATAAGCAAAATAACTTATTTTCTCTTTGTTTGAGGGTGCTTTTTGCTGGCACATTGTGTCTATTATCAATAGGAATATGTGGGCTGCAATACTTTTAAAAATGGTTTGTGAGTCCCCTGAACCCTTTCTGTGTGCCCACACCATCTCCACTCACCAAAAGTCTTTTGGGCCCCGTGGTAGAAGCACACCACAGGTGCCCTGTTGTGCCAGCCCTGGAAGAAAGGAAAAGAAACACTGGACAGTTTAGGAATAGTTAATAAATGGCAGAATTTTCTTTCCTACCCTGCTGGTTGGCACTTGATGTACAGCCCAGGGTGCTTTGACTCCTCTGCCAGAGGATCCAGCTCAACTGCTGTGATCACACATCAGGACAGGCTCTGGCCCAAGCTGGAATTGGGTATGAGTACAAGCCCCTCAAGGCTGGCTGGGAGCACGTGGCTCTTTGGTAAGGACTCAGTGCCGTGGGTCCATGCCAAGCCCTGATGATGCAATTGTCTCCTAGCCCTCAGTCTTTTTGTAATCATAAGTGATTTTTGTATTGGAAACTTTCAAAACAGTTGCCTAGTTCAGTCGACGTTACAAAACTCCAATAACTACTGAAATCACAGGATCCTAGAACCTGAGAGAAGAACAAACCACTGTGAAATTTCCCTGTATCTCTCACATGCAACCTGCTCCAGAAAAGGAGATGTCATAAGCCTGTTTCTTCTAATTTTAAATATGTTTGAAACGTTCTTAATGTCTGCTCAAAAGGCTATATCCCATTACAGCTCTCTGGTGCTTCAGATAAAATTGGTTTTTTTCTTACTGAGGGGCAAACAGAAGCAGGTTTGTGCTCATGCAGGGAGCAAGAAAATGTGAGTGCCTTCAGCATTTACCTGCAAGATACTTGCACTCTATTCCCATGTTCCCAGAGAATCATGTCCATGGACTGTGCCATGCTTTACAAAAGGCAGTTGTTTTCTGTTCTTTCCTTCCTGTGTTTTCTGAAATTGGGCATTGCCATTTCTAAGCAGCATGGTTTATGAACAAGGTACATGATCCTGGGTAGTGGCCTTTTTTATATTCTTTTCTCTTTACAGAGGGACAATTAGCAAAGCTTTTAAGTCAGAAGCACACAATTTTTTCTGATCTTTACATCAAAGCTGTGTTTCTGGAGGAGCAGGAAAAGAAATCTTTATTGGATTGCCACAACAGCCTGAATACCTGATTGGCTGTGTTTCATTCCTGGTTCCAGTCTAGTAATTTTGTTTTGATTCAAAAACAAAACCAAAAACAAAACAAAAAACCAAACCAACCAACAAAGAAAAAAATTAAAACCAAACCCCCCTAAAACCCCCACTCTAGAGACTAATCCTCATTTAGTGCCAAGGAAAAATAGTGGTTTCAGGTGCTGGCAAGGGGTGGCATTGCCAGTGATTACCTGCATCCCTACAAGAGGGGCCCCATTTTGAATGAAGGTATTACAATCTAAGGGTATTAAACTTCCTTGTCATCTTCCAAGCTTGACTGCATTTTCCAATACCACTTCCAAGAGGTCCCTTACTGTGTCCTCCCCTGGACACTCCCTCCTGGGAGATGTGACCCAGAAACATTCATGCAGCTGCCATACCCTGTCTTGCAGTGGAGCAACTGGAAGGTAGAGACCATTCCTAATCCACACAAGATATTCTCTTCCACCTGTGTCAGCCTCACCCTTCCAGCATGAATAATTTGTGAATAAGAACAGCTCTTGTTTTATAGATCCTAAATTCTTCCTTTCACAATTGCATCCAGGTTTGTGGATAATATTATGGTAATTCCAGCAATATGTTACAATCAGTCATTAGACCTTATCAGTCTTCTAAGGGGGAAATGACAAAGTTGAGTGCTTTTTGTCAGACAAATGTGACATCCCAGCATCACTTTGTCTAGCAAACTGTCAATCTGCAGCAATTGAGAACAGCACCTTTCTACCCTGTAACTCACAACAGTTCAACCAACGTGTGGAGAACTTCATCTTGTTTGCAAAAACTCTGTGTTTGCATCCTGTAACCTTAATCTCAGTCTCTCCGGCTACAAATGTCATTGTCAACAAAAGAAATGCTGCACACACCTCCACTTGTCTTCCAGGACTACTGAGCCATGACTGATAAGACAATCACTGGATTGTTCCCATCTAAGGGCAGTTTAACACAGCAGTGCCTGAGTCCTCTCCATAGCTTCCACAACATGTAAAGCTGTAAAAAACATGGTGCATGAAACATTTGGCTGGAATGTTGCCAGGGAGTATTATTCAGGGCCTCTATGAGTCTATCCTTATTTGTGGTTTCTTAAATTCAACATGACCCTAAAAACTAGAGGGCAACTTGACACCTCTGAAATATTGCAAAATGCCAGCAATTTCTGGGTATGCCAGAGCCCAGGAGCTTTGTGGGCAATGGCTGTCAAGCTCTGGCCATTGTTCTCAGTGGAGATGTATTGTCCTTTGGTTGGTTGGTTTGAGTTTTTTTAGATGTAGGGACCAAAATTGTTTTGGCATCACTTGCTGCTGGAGCTGCCAGGCCCATGCACAGAAACACTGCTGGCACAAGCCAGGCAGACAGTATGATTTTCTGAGCCTGGGAGAAATCTCCTGCCCAGAGGAGAGAAATAGAGAAGCTTTTATTGTCTTGGCATTCAAACTACATCTGGGCTGACAGGTCAGGGAAGAAGGAACAAGTACCTCTGAGCTCAGCTCAACAGGGTTTGAGCAAAGAGAACATCTGTGACAGGGATGTGGCACTAGGGGACATGGGTTAGTGGTGAACGTGGTGGTGCTGGGTGAATGGCTGAACTCAGTGGCCTTGGAGGTCTTCCCCAACCTTAGTGAATCTATTATTCTTTAATGCCTCCTCATGAGCAAACTCCCCACATGTAACCTAAGGGTCAATGCACACTCTTCCCTGAGCCCAGCTTGCCCGGCTAAGACTGGAAACAGAGATCTGCCTCTCCCCCGCAGTCTCTTGGGAAAACTAGGAGCAGCCAGATTCATACGGAGCTGTAGGAGCTGCCAGAAATGTGTAGTACTGTTATTTAAATCTTAATTCAGTTAAAATCCTCATCACCTCCTCAACCACCTGTCTTCCTCTTCACCAACACTTGTGTGTGCATCTGCACCCATAAGAAGTGTGTCGTCCATGCCACCAAGGCTTGAAGCCAAGCAGCCCCGGTGGTTTTTGTGACTAGATTGTCCCCTAGAAGCCACAAGCAGGCCGATGCAATTAGATGTCAGCACCCACTGCCTTAATGTGTAGGAGCTGTGCTTCACACCGTTAGAGCAAATTCGCACCCAATTTGCATCCTGACCCCTTGCAGCCCTGTTATCTAACGTGTCCTTTTCTCGTGATAAATGTGTAAGTAATTGCATGCTGAGGAGGCTGGTTGTACGGGCAGCTTGGTGCAGCTTTGAGCTATGTTGATCAGATTTTTTTGTGTCTTTTTCAAAGAAAAGACATAAAAAGTGAAACATGAGCCGATGTGACTGGTTTTATATGCTGTGAAGCAGGGGCCTTGAACAGTTTAATATTTACCACCATCAATCAGTCCTTTCTCCCCAGCTGAGAATACATTTGGACTCAGCTCACTGAAATGGCTGTTTTTGCCAAATTTAAAAAAAAAAATCAAACCCAACAAACAGACGATATTTTGTCCTGTTTCCTGAGACCTGTTAGCCAGTAAATACATCTTATATTAAAATGCATTTTCCTTTGTTAGCAGCACAAACTATTGTGGTAGAAGAGTTTGTAGAAAAGACAAAATGAGTATTTTTGTATGTGATGGAGCCTTAAGTCATGAAAATCTATCACACATATCACAGGATTTTAACAGGAGGATTTAAAATACTCTTAAAGAAATGCAAATATTTTGATTGGTTTTACTTTATCAACCCAGTTGGTTAGAGCATGGTGCCAATAACACCCAACTTGTAGGTTTGATCCTCATAAGGGCCATTCACTTAAGAGTTGGATTAGATGATCTTTGTGGGTCCCTTCCAACCCAGAATATTCTATGAAATCTATGTATGTCTGTATGATCACAAATATTAAGCTTCCAAAGCCTGAAAAAAAAGGGAGTTAAATCATGGATGCAGATAAGAACAGTGTCTCTGCAGTTATACTTTCCAATTACGTTTTTTACTTCACACGAGAGAAATGCCTCATTTTTTTCCCAAAAAACACACTGGACTTCAAACAGGAAAAGGTTGCTTTACACAATGGGGCTGAGTGGCAAAAAGAAACGGGATCATTTCCAAGTGTGACCAGTTAGAAACAAAATACACCATGTGGCATACATCAGCAACATGGGCGTTTGTTGTACTGTGAAGTTTTTATTGCTGTGGGTTTTGGTTGTCTGCCTGACACATGAAATGACAGAAAGACAGAAGTTCCATAGGCTCTGACCAGCAAAAACCATCCAGACTTCATAGCCACACTCAGAGTTGCAGACCAAGAACAAAAATGAACATGTGGGAAGAAGAGCATTTCTCAACACACAAAAAAACCACCCAAAACAGCAACAACTAAAAAAGCAAAATTTGGAAAGGTTTCAGAAGTCTTACAATGGAAAAAGTATTCTGTGTAACTGCTTAGCAATTACTGCTTACTTCAGTAGTCAGTTTTATGCAAAGGTCATTATTGCTCTCCAGAGATCATTGCTAAAATACATATGAGATAACTGGGATGGAAAAGCCACATTTTACAGAGTCTTGAGGCAGCAGGAGAGACTGAAATCTAGATCAGAGAATTTATTTGTGTGACTAAACATCCTTCTAGAAATAGGCTTTAAAGATTTGGCTGCTCTTGCACAGAAATCTGCAGAAAGGTTGGACTCCTCTGACGGTCTCGGTCCAGAAGAAGTGGAAATTTCCTGGTGTTCCCTGCCTTTGCAAAGCATCTCTGGTTTGGATATCCTTCTACATCTTGCAACAGCTTCAAGTCATCATCTCCTTGAAAGCTATGAAATCTGCTCTCTAAGCAATCTGGGGGAGTATTTGCTCATAATTGCTCCTAATTAGGGGATTGCTGAGGAAGGTCAAGCCAAAAGGGAAATTCTGTAACTCCTTGCTCGTGTTTCCCACCTCCTGTTGTCCACAGCCTGGATCCTGCTCATGTGTTCTCATATCATCTGAAGCAGCATTAATTAATTAATAAGTAGTTTTTATGGCTAAGATCAATTAGATGGTACAGACAAAGGTAGTTTTCCTTTGTAACTCTCCCTAGCTCCTGAGAAGAGCATCTCTTGCCCTTTTCAGAGAGCATCTTTTTTTAATTGTTTTGGTTTTTTTTTTTTAATCGAGCTGCTCAGAAAAATCAGAATTACAGAGCTTCAAAAATACAATTAGCATAATGTAACAGTAACATCACTAATGAGGGCTGGCATGCGTTCACCCAACGGGGCATGACTTCATGGAGCACAATAGCAGCTTCTTTCTGCAAAGCCAAAAAGACCCAACCCGGGCAACCATCGCCTTTGTGTTGCACAAGCTGAGAACATCCTGGTCTCGCTCCACACAGGGATGCTGGAGCTCTATTGTTTTGGTTAATGGTCTGCAAACAACACGACCAGCATCAAAGGGAAGTAGTAGAGAACAAACATCAGACGTGACAGCGAAGTAAATTACCTTTAAATATAACCACTCCCTCTGGCTGTTTCAAAACTGATGAAGAACTGCAGCTAAAAACCAACCAAGAGACCACAAAATGAGTGCAGATTTCAGGTGATATAGAAGGGTTACATCAGGCACAGCTCAAGTGACACATGTTCATAAACATAGCAAATTTCTGACAGAAGGTAGGGACTGTCAGTCAAAGAGAACTGCAAACGGTGCCATGTGCTCCCTTGCAGACCTGCCTTAACAAAGTGAATTAATTTAGCCATGGAGACCACTGTGTTTCAGGTGGACAAGCCCCAGTATTGTTGGCTAGAAAGCCTCTCATTATTTCTTTTCCATCATTGTTTAGGGGTTTTTTGTTTGTTTTTTTGGTTTTTTTAGATGATAAGTTTTAAAACTAGAGTGGCATCACATGTATAATGCCTTAATGCATGTTCTCCAGCATTTTAACGTGTTTCCTTGTAAGAAATCCTGCTTCTGGTACAGATATTTCTGCATGTAGTACCAGAATTGTGGATTTTTACAGAGAGTATCACAGCACAAGAACATAGGCCCCTATTCAGAGCTTGTGTTTAGCTTGGAGTACTCACACTCAACCAACATTTAACCGTGTGGGCTGAAGAAGGTTAGAGAGTTTCCTAGCCCAAGCAGTGCTGTGTAACTGTTCATGCAGGGTTATTCAACAGATTAGATTTATGCAAGATCTGCACACAGTTTAGAACAGATCTTGTAGTCAGCAAACTTTCCAAACTGACCTCTGCAATTCTCCCTGCTTAACTTTATCAAATTCTTTCAGAGTTTTCCTGGGGCATCAAGAATATTTTTATCCAGAGTGAATCCACTGAAAGCTTACCAGTGTGTCTTTAGCTGGAATTTGACAAAGAAATAAGTGATTTTTTCTTAACTTCTCCTTACATCCAGTACCATGCCTGTGCTTCCCTCACAGAGCTGTTGGTCACTTTAGTGGTGGCTGGTGGTGGCAGCCTGACTGGTGCTGACCACTAAACATTGTGTTTGTCCATCCACTTCATCAGACAAGCAAACCATAGCACCAAGAGACACCTCTTGCTGTTTCTTGAATGCTTCCACTCCACCACTTTATCGGGCAGCCCATTCCAATGCTTAACACTTTCAGTGAAGAAATTCTTCCTGCTGTCCAGCCTGAACCTCCCCTGGCACAGCTTGAGGCTGTTTCCTCTTGTCCTGTCACTGCTCCCCACCTGGCTACAACCTCCTTTCAGGCAATTGTGGAAAGAGATAAGATCTTCCCTGAGCCTCCTTTTCTCCACAGTAAACCCCATTTAGCACTGGAAAAGGGAAACTGTACTCTTAGTCCCTCCCAGCCCGGGTTAATATTTTGTGAGACTGGCTTCTGCTACAAAATTTTGATTGCCTCCAATTGTTATTTAAAATAAGTCCAACTAGATTATTGGGAGCTCAGAAATAAATTCTGTGAGGACCAAGCTCAGAATTAGTCCTCAGCCTTTGCAGGGTCAGAAACTCCTGCTGGGAGAAAGTTACAGAAAATAGCATAAAAATTGCCTGATACCTCCCTGGTTTTCCTTATGACAAAGGTCAGACTGTGGTCCAACCTGCTGGAATTGCTGAGCTGATAGTTTCTGATGCCTTTCACATGTTTTGGCTGCTTAGCTTTCACTGGCTCATCTTTTGAGGTTCACTCAGTGTTGCACCCACAACTGATGGAGAGATTGTGCAAGCATTGTGAAAGCTGCTCTGGAGCAGGATACGTGCTCACCGTGCTAAAGTGAAAAAGTGCAGGGGTTGGAAGCTGCAAACAGAGCTGTGTATACAAAATTCATTTTCTGGCTACTCCCTTGAACTGAGCACAGCTAATCTTAACAAAACAAAAGCAGACAGGCAAGAGACATGGTCCAGAAAGGCACAGTCAACCTGACTTATCAAACAACTGTATTTACCTTTTGACACTGTTTTATTCCATTAACAATTACTGAGCTAAGACAGTTCTGCTAGGGTATTGGAAATCTTTTCAGCTCCAGGGGAAAAAGTGTATTCTCTTAACAGTTTTGTTAGCTCAACAATTTATTCTTTATTTATATTGGCTTTGATATGAGAGAAGAAAGTGAAAAAGAATGTAGAAAGTACGCAGTTTCATAATATAAGTATATTTATCAACTGAAAGTCTTAGGAGATGAGGAAAAACTGTAATGTGAAACACTGCAAAAGCACAATTAGGAACATGAGTATGAAATTATGCAGTCTAACCTGATTTCAACCTTTGCTTGCCTGGTATGGAGGTAAAGGTTTTAATGGCATTTCCAAAAAAATAAATAACTGCTTTGATGATCTAAAACTCAATCAGGAAACTGCACCAGCAATCGGCATCACTGCGAGGAGGAAGTCATAGCATGCAGGAGACATGATGCCTCAACACTTTTTTAACTGCTGAAATGTGCCTGAGATCAGCAGAGTCTCCCAAAGAGTGTTGGGATTAAATTTGTCTGAGGAGGAAGAAGAAGAGGAAGGGCAAGGATGAAACATTTTGGGAATATTTCTCTGGTCCAATCACCAGTCTATGGATTCAGTACCATCATTCCATTCATTACCCTGCAGAACCTGTGGGCTCAGAGCAAAGCTGCTGTCTCTGTCCCATTCTCATCCCAGAGCCAGGATGTCTGAGTATGTATTATTTTTACATCAGTCTTGCAATTATTTCTTGGTGTGCTAAAGCAGCCCAGCTGGCCTCACCTTAAGGAGGAGAAAGGTGACACATATCCATATCCTGCACGAGGAAGTTTGCAGGGTGACAAACCTCCCTTGTGAGCACACTCCCCTTCTGTCTCAAATAACATTCCTCTCTTCCCAGCTTGGCTTAAGCCAAGGTGAAAAACGTTCTGTTGCACTGGAACAAGCATTTGCAGACAGCTGTTTGACACCAACAATTGCACGGTGAAGCTGCTGGGGAGAGGAGAAGCCCAGGTGTCCCTCAGGCAGCCCATGGTGGAGGAGGACACGCAGCCCGTGTCTTCCAGACCCTCTGGAGCTCCTCCCTGGACCCTTCTGGCCTCTCTCTCACTTCTCTGCACAGATGTGGAAACTCTTGCACACAGCATCGAGGGACCTGGATCCTCCTAGCTAACAAAGCTTGCTTGATCTCCTCTCTAATAGGAAATATATGTCATCCTAAGCATTTGCATTGGTTTGGACTCAGTCTGGCTTTTCTCCTCCTTTCTCAGAAAAATTCTCCCTGTCTAAATGTGTACAGAGTTGCAGATGGTCATTCATAAGCTTTGCATGCTTGGGAAAGAAATAATGGGCTGCACCTATGATGGTAAAAGGTTTTATTGGTTGGAAAGCTCCTCAGCTGTGTAAATGGGAAAGGGAGGATAAGAGAAGCCCTCAGTGGCTTCCTGACCAAAGTCCAGCTCCTTTCCAGAGAACAGATGTAGTAAGGAGAAAAGGATGGAAAGGTCTTGCCTGGGTTATTTTTTGGGTTTACCTGACATTAGGTAATTCCTGGGATTCCTTCAAATGACCCTTCCCTTTCTCTGATCCCTGTCAGGGATCACAAACTGGGACATCCCACCTGGAATGCTGGTGAAGGTGATGGGATGTGCACAGTCCTGCCTTCAGACACTGCTGTTTGCTGGCTGAGCCAGGATATTGCCCTCACCTATAAAAGAGATTCAATAAGGGCCCTGTTCTCCACAGGCAACCTTAGATGAGCCATCTGGAGACCTTGATCAGGCAGGAATTTGCACACACAAACTGGACAAGTGTGCATTCAGCCTGATTTAACTATCCCTAGATGTGTTTCCTACATGCACATGGTAAAATGCATGTTTTCACTGTTTCAGAGGTTGGTTTGAAAAAAGAAAACCTACCCATTTTTTGATATCTAGCAGAAAATCTTTTCATTTAAAGAGTTGCTGAGAAATATTGCAACAGAATATTTCCCAGGTGACCCAGTCCAGAAGGGAGGACAATCCAAGACACTCTTTTCCCCTGTTCCTTTTTCTTTTTTATGAGAGACTCTTCTTAGGCAGCAGGATATCAGATATCCTGCATGGCAGACAAAGAGTTCTGTTTCACCTCTAAGTTTCGTATCCAGTTGTTTTCAATGATGGAGTCTGTTTTTCCTGTATGATTGGAATAATTACCCTGATGAGGCAAAAGACTGGGGCAGATGTTCTCCCTAACTAATAATAAAAAGATTCCTTCAGCTTTCTCTTGTTGTGAAATCCACTACTGTCCCATGAGATCCCACAATGGGATGCAGGTAGTGAATATTTTAGGAAGTGGAGCATTGATGCTGATATTCCTTCTTATTTCAGGAGAGGACAGGACAAAGTGTGCAGTATTAAATTAAATTGTATGCTCACTCTCTCCAAAGAGGACAACAACTTTTTTAAAAGCTTCTAATTGTTTCAGGCTACCTACCCTTTACAAGAGAGAATTATTGTAGTTTTGATATTTCACCATGAAATGCTGCTGCCAGCTGTCAACAGCTCAGGGAACAGTTAATTATAATTTTGTACAGCTGTTCATGAAACCGTAAAAATCTGCTGTCCTCCTCCTAAAAAAAAAGAAAGTTAAATTCTTGGCATCAGTCTTTTGGGGAGAATAGTTAACAAGTGTCCAAAATACTCACAACTGGAAAGCCAATTCCTCATCTTCCTTTTGTGAATTAGAAATGCATTTCCTCCTGTGTATGGAGCTGTATAAGAAACTCCCTGGTTAAAATAAAACTGGAGTGGGTTAGAAAATAACCTTGTGTCAAAGTATTCACAAGCTTCAAAACAAGGAGGACCTGGGCATGCTGCTCTTCTCTGTGAACCCATCAGGGGTTCCTTAATAGCTTGATTGAAAAGCTTAACAAAAATAAAAATATTAATTATAAAAAATTAAGTCCTGAGCATCTAGTATAGAGATAACTCTATACTAGAGCTGAGTTACCTAAATAATGAGCCATGCCCTGCTCTCCACTGTACTTCAACATTTTCAGAATATAAAGCACCAGGGATGGTGAGAAATGGAGCAAGCAATATAAAAATGTAAAATAAGGCAGAAAATTGCCATTTAATTTCATCAGCACAATTGTATGGAATTGAAAAGCAATTTCAGCATCCCCAAGACATGTTAACCATCTTAGAGAGTCCAGATATAAAAGCAAGATATTTTCCAAACTTCAAATGCATCCAAAGTTTCCTAGCAGGAGGGAATTGGTTTAGCATGTAGCTTTATAATTAGATGTTGGAAAAACTTAGTGGTGGAGTAGATCCCACCCTAACTTACACTGAAGCAACTTCACTTTAAAGTACAAAAACAGCTCTGGGTGGAGATGGCCTCACCAAAGGACAGAATTTAGCCCAGGATCTTTGAAGGTCATGCATCTACATGATCAGAAACTCTCCTGCCCTGAATGGGAAATGGTGGATACAATTCCTCAGAACTGGAGTCAATTAAGGTTAATTTAGTTCAGTCTTTCTTGCAATAAATGGATGTAAATGAGGCATCCCCAGTGGAGACAGATTTACGGCAGGCAAAACAGCTATAAAATTAAGAACAACAGGAAAACTAAGCCAGTCTCTGATAAGAAGGTGTGAGCTAATTATGAACTTCCAGCTAGCACATGAAAGTAACACATTTGACCCCAACAGATAGGAAATGTCTCATCTGGGAATTTATGGTAATTGACAGGTGAGACTTGCTGTGGGAAGAAGAAAAGGGAGGTGGTGTAGGGGTTCTTTGCATTAGCCTGTGTGTTACAGAGGACAGGATGTAATTTAATCCTGCTTCTTATCAAACTTTCCCTAGTGGCTCCTTCTCTCCCATCACAAGGTTTCTCTTCCACTTATGAGCCGGTTGCCTGATCCACTTAATCTCCCTCATTTTCCATGTTTGGGTTTTGCTGAGCCTCCTTAGGCTTGTTGTGGAGACACAATTCAGATGGGATGGAAAAGAGGAAATTAAAAGAGAAATCATACAGCTACTGAAAATCACATGGCCTGGGGTGTTCGCTCCTCCATTTCTCTGAAAAACCTTGGGTTTGCAGCTCACACTGGCTTTCAATAGGAAGATGAATTTCATTAGTGGCATTTAGTCCAAGGAAGTATGTTTCACTGGAGGGGCACCACCCAAGTTAGTAGAACATAAGGGCCAGCAAAGGTCTGTGTGGCCCTGCAGCCACATGGGACAGCCATAAAGAGAAAGAAGTGGAAGGGAGATAAGCCTATACCAATGCCTGCTTTCTCTCCCAGGTCCTGGTCTCTGTTTAGGATGGCATGACATTTTCTTACTTCTTACAAGCCCATAGGCATCACTTACTCATACCTGGGGACACTAGTTGCTCCCCCAAACCACAATCCTTTTTGTCCATAGCATTCAGATTACAAGGGAATGGCCTCTGAGCCCATCTGTTCTTACCAAATAATCAGTGATGGGAATGTATTAATTGCATAGGGAGAAGAGGGCAAATCTGCCCAGCTCTGACCCTCTGCGAACACTTAAATTTTATTTTGGTAGAGTCTGAAGCAAATGAGACAGGTCCATTAATGGTTTAATAGTAAGAGTCCCAAAGGCAGGGAGGTTGACTTTTTGCAAAGGAGAACACCCACATTTCAAGAGCCACTGAGGAGATGTGTTTCCTACAGAGGTTTCAGATTTCCTGCAATCTGCAGGAGCATACACAGCATCGTCTGGTCTTGCCTCAAGGTCCAAGCATGGTGGGAACAGATTTTGTGAGCTTTGAATCAGACACCAAGCAGGATCAAAGCTGGGGGAGGTTGCAAGGAGTGGTGAGTAAGGATGGTGCTCAGGGCTAGCACGACACTGGGTGAGATGCAGAAGGGTCTGTAGATAATGCCCTGAACCATCTGGCATTGCCTTCTCCTCCAGATGGCTGTACCCACAGTATGGCAAGCTGGTTTCCCAGCTACACTGGGACATGAGGAAGGAAAGAGCCCTCTCAGAGAAAAACAGGACAGAGATGGAGAAGGACCAGGTACGCTGGAGACTGGAGTAGATATGCCCCTGCAGCAGGTGCTGGGCCTTCAACTCAACATGTGCTTGACAATTTCCCTAAAAAGAGCTTGAGTTCCTCCAAGCAAGGACCTGGCCCAGGGGGGAGCACATGGTGTCCACAAGCAAAATAAATGAGCACATTTGTGTTGGCTGGGATATGAACCAGTATGAGAAGGAACACAGCACACAGTAGCTCTGTGTGTGTACCAAAGGCTGCAGATGAGACCCAGAGATGTAAAGATGTCTTACTCTTCCAGCTGGTAGCAATGAGTTTTTGTCTGGGCAAGCGAGACACTATCATTTCTCCTGTGGTGAAGTTCTATTATTTTGGGTTTTACTCTTTTTGGGTGCCTGGTGTTACAATAGGAAGCCAAACAATTGTCCCTGAGCCAAGAGTCCCTTTGGACAGGCAAGCACTTCTGAGGGAGTTTGCATTGCCTCCATTGGCAGCTGACAAACTGGGGCCACTCAGGTACCAAAGAACTTCCCAAAATTGTCTACAGCTCCAGCTGACCACAAGCACACAGGGTCTGCAGACCAGTGCCATACAGGCTGGGGAAACCACAGAGCAGTGTTTAAAGCAGCATCCTACCACCACTTGTCACCCCTCAGCCCTGTGTGGGACAGGACTAATATTGCGAACAGCAGGGGTGGATGGTGACAGCCTGTGGGACTGGCTCGAGCCCAGCAGAAAGTGCAAATGCATGTTTGGCTCCAGAGATTCGCTACACACCAGTGAAGGATCCTTCTGGGACTGTGAAAGCAGCCACCGTTCCTGGTGCGCGTTGACGCAGGTCCCTCTTGTGCTGCCACTGGAAGTCTCGGCAGAGACCGGGGAGTTCATTAAAAAAGGTGAGTAATTATGCAGAGCAGTCCTCATATCCACCACAGCACGTGTGTACAGACTGTGACCTTTCTGGAAGTTTCTGCAGTACACCCTTCAGCAGCTCATTACATAACAGGTACCCAGAGACCTGCACCAGGGAGCACTTGCTGACTGCACCGAGAGCTGCTAAACAGCTCTCTGGCAATGAGCATTTAAACTGCAGTTTCCTTTCCATCCTGCTCTTTCCTTGCCTAATTTATTAGTGTGAGGTCATTTTGATTATTAACCCGAGCCCTTTTCTTTCTGTGGGCAAGTGCTTCCACCCTCACGCTGCACGTTTGCGCGCCGCCTCTCTGAACATTTTATTACTCGATTTTCCTGTTTGATTTCCCAGGGTACTTCAGTTCCTGTTCTGAGATACGGCATGTTCTGAGAGCTGGTTAAAGACTCACAGATCTCCAAATCTTCAGGGATAGACTCTTTTCCTCCTTCTCAGTAGCTGACAGATGGTTATTCTTCAACAAATAAAATCTAAATTGTATGAGTCTGCTCTGCTGCAGAAGAAAGTTCTTAATAAGCGCCTTGCTGTGATGAAAGGAAATAGAGGAAAAAGCAACTCTCCCCAAAGTGGGGAGATTTCTAGAAGTAGTTAGGAAGGGGAAATTCTAAAAGTATTTAGAATTTAAAATATACTCCGTGTGTCCATTTGACAGAATTGCACAGCAAAATTTCACATCTCAAGGGGACTTAAATGGCACAAAGGCCTGGTTTTGGGTCTCTCCAAAAGGATGAGTCACATTCACAGCAAAATTTTGTGAGTGGCAGCTGTTTTCTGAACCACTGCCATTTGATGTGCCAAATTGTCCTCATGCAGGATCCCATGTGTGAATGTACATCAAGGGAAAAATGAATCTTCACTCAACCAGGCTGACACAGCCACAATTAGATCTGCCAGGGCCATGGAAATAGGCACCCACCAGATCTGACATCTAGGCTGAGCTCAGTTTATGAGGCAGAAGCTGGCTCAGAGTAAGCATGAAGGGCTTCCCATCTGCCCGACCTGTGAGCTCATGCCTTTCTCTGGTCCCTTTTTGTTAACATACTCACCACTCTGAAATGGTTTTATAAAACTTTAAAAACCCATTATGATTTTTGTCTTAATAATCCCACCCTGGAAACCTCTTGCTTCCTTTCTGCACATTATGGGGCTGCTCTGGCTCAGCTTAGTCCCAGTTCTGATCAGGTTAGCATTGGTGTGGCCCAGTTCCACCAAAGTCTGGACTGAATTCTCTGGCATCATCAGGGTTAACATGGTTGTGCACAGACATCTCAGCTGAGCCCTTTCCATCATAAAACCAGGGGTTTAGCAAATGTGATGAGTGCTGGCTTTTGATTAGCGTTGCTGCAGCACCATGGACTGGACTGGCCCAGTAGCTAATTGTGCTCCTCACCAGACAGCTCCTACCTGTTCCTGAAATGCTGACCCAACCAAGGTTTCCAGTCTTCAGGTTTTTCTCCTTCTCAGTCCTAAGGTAAAGTCAGAAACATGGCTGAGGGAAATACAAACACTCATCTTGCAGTAAAGGGTCACCACTCAGGTTGTCACCTTTAGCAAGATAATCCCATGGAAGGGGCCCTTGGTGCTCTGGCATTTGAGAGCTGCTTAAAATTGAATTTATTGCTGTTCATTAGCTGTAGACTGTGAATGGACTGACATCAGACAGCAATTATCTGGCAGCCCATATCAACTGATTAAGAAAATAACTGCCTAAAATCAGCCTGATATTAATCTTTGATTATATCATAACTATTCAAAACCAATAATTCAGATTACTTAGAAAAAGTAATTGCATCTTGGATATAGAGAAGTGGGAAAAATAATCCACTATCCTCTGCTGCCATTCTGCCCAATTTCCTGGAGTTCAGGACATCTCCCAGAAGGTTCTCCAGCCTCTGCAAACCCAAACAATGAGGCTAATATCAGCTCCAGGAGGAACAAAGGGGTCAAAAGCTGCTCCCATTGGATAGTCCTGAAGGAGGAGTTTGTACAAGCTGTTGCCCTGCTCTGAAAGTTAAAAAATACAGCAAGAAAATCCCACTCTTTGAGGCAATTACATTGCTCCTCTACCCACCAGTCTCTGAGCACCTTTTAAATCACCTTTAATACGATCTATCTTCACAACTATCCTGCAAGATAAGGGTGATACCATCATCCTTGCTTTACAGATGGAAAGCCAGGGCACAGACAGAACACTGTTGCCTAACCACTTTTATTTTATTAGTGATCTTACCTCTGGCAGTTCCTGGTTATGTCTTACTCAGCATTCAGCCCTTTGAACAGCTGCTCTTGAAGGCTCACAAAGGCTGTTGAGCTGCCACAGAATGAGCAGACCAGGAGATTTGGCTGGTTGCATCACTACAGTCCTTGCTGCACTAATGCAGGTACAACTAAAGACCCTGAACATGCAGGAAATGTACATTCATCTAAAACTGGAATATTCAAAACTGGAACATTCAAAACCAGACGTTGGTTCACTTTATTCTTGAGCAGTCATAATGCACCTGAAAACCTGCTTGCCATGTAGTGGCACATAACTTTGACATCACTGAGAAAATTATCTCTTCTGTTTGCATTCCCTTTATGTGGTTATGTACTCCTGTGAAGCCAGTGCTCTCTAGCCCCACTCTCCTGATTCTTTAGCTTAGTTACTTCTTGTGCAGCTCATGTCAAACTTTGGTCCAAACAACTGTGCCAGACCTACGCTCAAATTACATCCATCAAAAAAGTCCAGCTGGCTCCTGATGTGCTTTATTCCAGCCATGTACACAGTCCACTGGGCCACCCTTCTGACTGAAGAAGAGCCACCTAAAATCCAACTTTGATCAGAACAAAAACAGCATTTTCGTCCCTCCTGTGCAGGCACAGGCTGGCTGCTGCTTTCCAGAAGGAAATGCCTTCCTTTATGTGGATAGCAGTCCCTGCCTTGCAGCCTGCACAAGGTTGTGTGAAGGTCCATGCTGCCTTTGCACCACATGTGCTAAAATCTGAGGAGACACTGAGAATCATGTGGTACATGGTCCGTGCCCATGTGATAGACCATCAAATATTTTCCTGTGGCTCATTTTTCTTTCTTCTTTCTTTCTTTCTTTCCTCTCTCCTCCTTCTTATCTGCTGGTACACGACACCTGCTAGGAAATGTTGGCCTGGAGCCAGCAGGAAGAGGGAGCAGCTGAAAGTTGCTTGGCTGACTTTCTCTTTGGAGAGCTCTTGGCAAGTTTTGCACGGACAATGAACAAAGTGCTGTTTCTTGCTTTCAAAAGGCAAAGAGGAGTGGGTGGGATAGCAGGGCTCTGCAGTACAGATTTCCCCACAATCCCAACTTTATGGAAGGGTAACACAGATCAGTCTTGAGTTCTTTTAATATGGGACTGAGAGCCAAAATTCAGTCATCCAACAGCACGGCAGGTGCTAAGAGCCACCCAGACCGCCAGTGTCTCCTGTACTACAAACAAGCAAAATCTTTGATTTCAAGCTCTGGCTATTTTGCTCAGATACCCCTTGTTTACCAAGTGCTGAATGGCACTCAGCATTTACAGATGTAAAGCCCCTAACTGGGAAGGTCATTAAAATTGGCAGGAAGATTGGGTAAAATCTGAGAAAATCCACAGGGGAGCCCAGCTAATTAATTATGGTTTTGTAATGCACCTAAAAGAACAATGTCCAAAGTTCTGAGCTGTTTGAAGAGGCTGTTTAAAAGCAAATTAAATCAGAATATCTACTGTAAATGTACAATTGAGCTGCATGCTAAATACCAAGGCAAACTTGTTTACCCTTCCCTGAGCCCTCTTGAGCAGGGTAGGTTTGAACATTTGAACACAAATGTCACTGGGTTAGGAGAGGCTGTGAGAGACAAAGGAGGCAAGGGAGGAGAAAAAACATCCAGTGGGAAAAAAACAGTAGTGAAATACTGCAGCAAAGAATGAAAACCAAATAGAGGCAAAAAAGGTAAAAACAAAATAGTTGAGATATAACTGAGTCCACTCATGTCTCTCTACAAAATTCGTATCTATGTCTCTGGAAAATTATTTGTAAGGTGAAAATGTTATGTTTTTAAAGAGAGGCTGCTGGAGCCCGCTGCTGGGCAGGCTGGAGTTCCCATTCAGAGGTGGATTGGTGAAACCAGACCAAGTGCTGGTGATCTGTGGCCCATGGGCAGGCTCTGCCATGACAGATCTGGGTCTCCCACCTGGGGACCATCTGCCTGGAGCCCAGCTAGGGCTTAGCAATGACCCACCTAGGATTTGGGTGAAATGGCTAGCCTGTGGTGAGCAACAAACCATCAGAGGGCTTCCAGCCACCCCCCCAGCTAGCCCTTTTTCAGGCTGAACCATCCCAATGGAGGAAGCATCTGCCTCCCATCTGCTCCCTCCTGCCTGCAAGGGCATATTTTTTCCATAATCCAAAGATTTTGTCTTGAGTCAAAAAGCTGCATTTTGGAGTGGACTGCAACCCCTGGCTCCCCATGGCTAAAAGCTTGATTCCTGCAGTGAATGTGGCTTTTTCATCTGAGAGCATAACCAGTTATATTTGGCAACTCCTGTTATTTCAGGAGGGAGAAAAATACAGCTCTGTCTGCTGGTAATCTCATCGCAATTTGGCACAACCTGCTCAAAACTCTCCAAAAGGTTATGGCACGTGGTGCAAGACAGGTGAAAGCACATGTGTGTAAGAACATGTAGCACCTGCTCTTTCTAAACTACTCAGTGGAGAGGGAGCAGTGGCCCTGGAGGACTTCAAAAGATGTCAGAGACTGTGTGTGCATTCCTGTGCATGGCTCAGATGACACCAAGTGAAGAGAGAAACCATTATGTAACTTAGAAGATTGTATTAGACAATAACTTAAGCACACACACACCAAAAAAAAAAAAAAATTACAAAAAGTATCCCAGACAACTGCTTCAGTGTGAAAGATGAGATTTGTAAGATTAGTGAGGTCTCCTATCTGCCAGATCTTGCTGAGCATTACACCATGCAGTGGAGTTGGGTTAACCCTGTGTGTTATTATGACAGCTTAGGGGAGAGGTAGGGCAGGGCAAGGCAAACTTTACTATCAGCATCTCTTGGAAATTGAGCTGTATTTACAACACCAGGCCCGATAAATGTCTGTTGTCTTTGACTAACACCAAACATTGCAATACACGGTTCATCAGAAAGGGACTGGACTGGCAGCTAGATTGTTTAATTAAGATCAAATTACCAGAGGGCTAGATCTGGTTCTCAAGATGTAACGCAGAGATTATTAGCAAGAAATGAGTTTCAATACAAAAATAGCAGCTGCCACCAGGTACAACACGTAGCAGCTGGCAGGAGGAGCACAGGGTTTGCAACACTGAGCTTTGCCAGCTACTGCCTGTCACCAGCCTGGCATTGCTCTGGACTTCCCAAGGGGCAGCCAGGCAGGGCAAGGACCAGGGACCAGGAATAGATGTTGTTCCCAGCTCCCACGAGTACAAGGTGTTTTTCCCCCTGTTGTCATATTGAAGGGGCTGTACTTGGGAATGGGTGGCCCTTGTGCCTCTGCCCTGAGGGGTCAGGCCAGCCCTGTCCCCAGAAGGGAATTGGCATGGTGAGAAGGACAGTCACCATCCCTCCCAATAAAGGGACAATTGAGTAAACTGATCCCATGCTGCACATCCCCCCTCAGGAGTGGGGCTAGCAGAGCCAGGGTTTAGGCAACCCTAGGAGTCCCTCCAGGCTTGTCATGAGTAGCTTTTATGCATCAACGGCAACAGATATCAAATACAAGCACAGGAATAAGGAAAGCCCAGTGCTTTGGANTTTTTTTTTTTTTTCTGTGAAGGTGTGAGCCCACATTGCCAAAATCCCATCCCCTTTTGGACACACTGAAAGGTTAAGTGGCATTCCTCTCAGACAGCAGGACTTCTGGCATGCCTCTCTCACTTGGCAGCCCATATCCTTCAGTTTTATTTACTTTTGCAGTGTGTTTCTTTCTGTAGAATGTGAATAAATTTGACCAGTGGATGGAGGTGCTATGAAGGAGGGTCGACAGAGATGGAGACATGACTATGTGGTTTGTTTGAGTTTCATTTTCACAAGGAACCAGGCTAAGATCCACCCACCAATGCAATATGCCCTGCTCCTGCTTATCTGGTGACACACCAGAGTGTCTCTCAGCTTCCTGGTGCATTAAAGATCATTTCACACAAAACCTGCCTATGACCTGGTGTCACCTCTGCAGTTCCTTCTCTTATGTGAGATCACTGCACATAAAGCATTTCAAAAGTGGACTTTAAACTTCGGGTCCCTGACTTAAGGACCCAAACTTCACCTTGTTGTACCCACAAGTAAGCATCCCTGCAGCTCCAACCAAAGCCAACAGGAGCTGCAGTATTTTAGGCACATTGGGTTATGGCAGCATTTTTTAATGAACTGTTAGTTCTTTTGAGACTTGAGTTTCTTCATCATAGCTCAGTGCTCAGGAGAGAGGGAAGAAAGAAAAGTGTGTTGGTCTAAGGCTGAAACAACTAATTTATGTACTTACACTGTGACTTAAGAAAGTTCTGCTCTAAGTGAGTTTATTAAGTGGAGTCAGGATGTCTGACAGCTAGCAGAGCCTCTGCAAATAAGACAAGGCTGTTGGTAGTAAAAAGTAGGAATCCAGTTAAAAAAAAGCTCCTCCAGTTACAAGACTACTTGAAATATTGTACTCTGGAAATGTTTGTGTTTTAAGCTGTTTTAGTGTACAGTATAAGTCATTGACTTGTTGGGTTTTTTCTTGGTTTTGTTGTCAAACCTAGGAGGGGAAATGTTTTTCTCCACTCGCTGGACAGCAGCCATGAATTCGTAACGACCGACAACGTTTCAAGAGTGTGTGTGTGTTTAATCTTCATTGAAAGCCATGTTTATATTCCTTATGGAGGCTAAAGGAAGTTTTAACATCAGTGCTGTTAGTGAAGTGCAAGCTGCTGTGGCAGGGAGGTGAAGATCTGCCACGTGTGGATGCTCTGCATCCTTGCCCGGGGTACCAGCTCAGCCCACACCACTGACAGTGGCAGTTTTGTTCTGCAGCAGCCCTTGTGACCTGGGCTCATCACCCAAATTTACCTCATCCTGTTCAGGTGGGTTCCCCATCTCGGCCCAATCCAGTTGTATCACTTGTTTCTTTCTGTTTTGAAGATGAAAATGCAGGACCCCCATGCCAGCAGGCCAACACCAAGCTCTCCTGCAGGCAGTGAGGAGATCTCAGCTGCTGGAGGAAATCATTAACCCTTTGAGCTTGTGCTCTGCAGTGCTTCCTGAGCAGCAGCCTAGACCAAAGTGTTATCTGAGAATAAAAGTGTTTATTTCAGTGATTGCTTTATGAATTTATTGTAGCTCAGTCTGCAGTGATTATGTTGTCACCTATGGAGGCAATTTTCCCTGTCCAGGGGAAACTGAAGTAGAGAATGGGGATAATACAGAGATTGAAGTGCTAAATTGCCATTTGAGAGACCTTAGTTTAATTTCTTCCACACACTTCCTTGCACAAACCACAAAGTCTCCCACTTCTACTGTTTCCAAAATGAATGTAGAAATTTCAGGCAATTTGCCTTCTGGGGCAGCAAGCAAAACATGAAAAAAAGCTAAGGTGGTGGGGCTGCATAAGAACCTCTCAGAGAGATCCAGGTGCATGTGCATGAAGAGCTTAAGTTCCTGATCTTCACCTGCTTTATAGGAATGTGGATTGGGAGGAGCTGTGCTGATGCAGAAGGAGAGAGAGAGAGATGTGGGCTCCAGTGGCTCACAGTGGTAAGGCCCCACAATGAGGTCTCCTGGCTCTTGAAGCCTACTTGCAGCAGCAGATTATTTTCCCTGATTCCCCTCTGTTCAATTGCTACAGCCACTTCTGGTGACCAGGTAAGCAGAAATACTCAACTGAGCCCATCCTCTGTTATTTCTTCTGCTCTAACTCTGCCATCACCACCTTTGGAGTCTCTAGGGAGGGCAGCAATAGCAGTGGCATCTTCACAGCTGCTCTACAAGTTTCATCTGTACAAAATGTACCACTCATAATGAATTACTTCAATGAAAAAATGGGGAAAAAAGAGCAGAAACTTTCAAAAATCCTTTGGGCTTTAAAAGTTTAAGGAAATGATCCTTTTTTCTGGCTACATAAGCTTCAGAGTAATTCTCTATTTGGGTGGAACAGGATAATCCTCAAAAGCCACACCCAAGTAATTCCAGTATTTCTGCCAATGTGTGTACACTTTGCTTCTGTAACCTGAACTAACATGTTCCCAGCTAGCTCAGGTATTTCTGCATGGCACTTCATGGAATAAACACATCCCAGTTGCCCCTAGGCCAATGTCCTGTCTTATGACTGTCATTTACACCAACTGAAAACATTTCCTTTGCCTTCCACCTCAGTTTTGCTCTGGTCCTGCTGGAGTTGATGTGCTGGGTGATGAAGGGATAGAGCAAAGGATAAAGGGACTGTGTAAGAAGAAAGGTTTAAAAGAAGCTTCCAAAATCCCATTGAAATATATGAAAGCAAGATACAGGAGCATATATTTGGATTGAAGAGGGATTAGGATGCTTGAGGGAATTCTTGAATTTAATTAGTCAGGAAGGTGATCTAGAGAAATCTTGAATGGTATGATGAGGAAATGGAAAAAAATTTTGAAATGTCCAAGGATGGAGTCTCCAGCCACATTATCAAAAGAAGCATTCAAAGGGAAAACAAAGTGAGTTTCCCAGCAGCTTGCATTTTCTGACTAGTATAATGGATTTGAATTGATTTCTTCAACTGGAAATGCAGTATTGAGAAAACCATGTTCTTGTCTCATGTTTTATAAAAAAACAATCACCAGAGATGTGGGCAGGATTATATTGTGTCATACAACTCTATCATATTTAAGAAAATCCTGGACAAGGTAAGATATTAAGCCCTAAGTCTTTTTTTTTCCCTAAAGTAGCTCAACTGGCTTCACCTGCTGTCCCTTGAAGGAACATTTCTGTTCTCTGTCTGGGACCAGAAGAGGAAAAGTGAGTCCAGTCATTGCTTAGGATGAAGACAGCTAAATCATGCATATGTCAGTGACAGGTAAAACTGAACTGGGGAGATCCTCTTCATTTTTCTTGTTTGGAAGACCACAGCCCTCAGATAACCAGAGAGACTGTCCTGATAACAACAGAAGGTTTATTCTTGTGGCCTTCAGCAGCTCTGCTGCCAGATCAAATCCCCATCCTTCCTGAGAATGATACCATTTGAAACTCCCCTGTACTGCCCAGTGGACATACTGACCCAGGCTGACCCCTCAGGGTTAGTGGATTTTTTCTGGAGGTTGCTGTTTCACAGAGGTGAGCACACAGACTCTGACTCAGGGGAGCCAGGTATGACACAGCCACCCTGACAGCAGAATTTCTCCTTTCACCATGCTGGGACTCCAAAGTGCTTCCTTGGTCTGGGTGAGCAGGGCATGGTGTGAGGTGGTTTCCAGCCCATTTCAGGCCATTCAGAGGAAACAAACGGGGCCTCTGGGGGTCTTTGCAGACAGCCTGGCACCAGTCTGGAGCTCTGGGAGCTTGGTGTGGAGATGTGCTGTGGTCTGTCCTAGGAGAAATTACCTTCAGATAGTATTAAGCCAATGGTGGCTCACACCATAAAAACCACCACAAATATTTTATTACAGCCTGGTAAAAAGAACAAGTTTTTGCTTGTGCAGAAGCTGGGATTTTACTGAGCTGAAAACTGAAATACACCTCAGATCAGGACAGTGCTTCACAGTTCCCACAAGTTGTTGTTACAATTTTTTATGTGCTTCATCTTTCTGTTTCTAAGCTTTCTCTTTTGTGCACTAATGGCGAGGCAAACATTTACAATGAACAATACACTCTTCTCTTAAAAAGATTTTAGCCTCCTGGTTGGATTTAGTACATGGATGTCTTTGTGGTACCAAATGACAAAACAGAGGTGCTTGTCTGTGCTGCCAAAAGGTCCAGTTCATCTGTGACAAAACTCCAGGGAAAAATAACCCAAAACAACCAACAGTCCAACAATGGACTTGTAGCACAGCCTGATTTGACTCAGACCTTCAGTGTTCGGCGTGAGTGTCTCAGAAAGCTAACATTGATTCAGAGTATCTATTGCAGAGCCAAAAGCTAAACCACATGGTGGGGAGGGCAAAGGGAGAGGTGGAGGCGATTTGCAAATGGAAGACTGTGTGCATTATTCAGGCTCTAACATTGCTTGCATTCATGGAGCAATGCCCTTCAGTTTGGGAAAGCACCACAAGCACAGCTCCTGTTTGGCAGGATGAATGAAAGGCATCTTACAGAATCTGTATGTGAGACCATTAGGCTGACGTCCGAGGCACTGCAAAAGCTCCACTGATAAACCACACCTCTTGAAGGAGACTGGTATCCCTACATCACTGACTCAGGCAAGGCCCTCAGATTTGTGCCAATAGGACCTTGTCTGCTGTTTGCTCTCCTTGCCAACATTTTCTGCTGTTGCCACCCAGGGGATGCAAATACAGGAACATCCTGGGGAAAAAAAAAAGAGAGAGAGAGAGAGAGAATAAAAAGAATGATTTTGTCTCATAATTTAAAAGGTAATTTCATAAATTTGGGTGTGGATTCTGGAATTAGTGCACTGGCAGAAACAGAATCCCAGTCTTTACCTTGCAGTTCTCATCAGTGGCTCTTTGTTTCAACAATGGAGGGCTGTACTGTGGACCCTCATTTTCTAGGAGGAGAAACTCTACTCAGTCAAGGCTATGGAGCAGTCCAAGGGGAGAGCCAAGATCAAAACCAGGTCTCTAGATTCATAGCCCTGTCAGTGGACAACAGGGCTTCCCAAGGTTGTTTTATGCATCTGCACATGGAACAAAATTAGTTAACAGGATGTTAAGGATTCCTCTGACCATCAGTTGAGCCAAACTCCTGTGTTATTCTGAAGAAAAAAACCTGGCAAGTCTTCAGCATCACGAAACCCTGAACAGTCACAGGCTGTGAGCACCCAGTTAGTTGTCCTCAAACTGACTGATATTGGTTCACTAGTGGAGAAGTTGCCATTTTCAGACAAAATGTTTTAGCTACCAGCTTCAACACCTGTAAACATTTAAATACAGAAACTGTTCACAATCTTTTATCTTTTTGCTTTGTGGGGTTACTTGTGTGTCTTGAAGTCTCTTCCTGAAGCATTTTGGATCAGTAACGCTTTGAAACACAAACTTGCCAAGTCCATCTTTGGATAAACCTCATCACTCTTAGAGCAGTTGTGTGGGTGTATTTGGAAGCAGTCCAAGGCAAATCCCAGATGAATTGCATAATTCTTGTGTAAAATAAAAATATATAGGGTTTGTGGCAATAGAGTAAAAGAGAGGAGGGGGAAGAGTGAACGAGAGAAAACATGTTAAACATAAATACAATGTGATCCTACGTCAAGCGAGAGGCTAAACAAAATGCTGTGCCTGCAAAAAAGAAAACTGTTCCTTTAATAGCAAAATAGGCTTGGAAGATCAGGCTTCCTCATGTTACAAGATAATTGTTGTAGTTTGGAAGGGATGTCAAGAGATCTCTAGTTCAACTTTCTGATAAGATCAGGGCCAGATATGAGGTGCTTTGTCCTACTCTCCCCTTCTTGCATCTTTACAAGTAATGTCCTGAAATGACACTCCTTAGGGACTTCTCTTGTCCTTGTCGAAACCAAGATGAAGCAAAATGTGAAAGTCTTCCTTTGGCTGACGCTGTTCAAAAAGTCAGTGTCAGTCATCTCCAGCTGGGGCATCATCAGTGAGGTGCTGTCCTGGGACACCTGTAGGAGAATGCTGCTCTGAGAGCTCTTCTAGGTCTTCCACATTTGTGGTGGCTTTGGCCTCAAAGAGGCTTCTCCTCGACCCAGCCAGACAAGCTGAGAACAGGAGGCCAAGTGATACTTGACACTTTTCTTCCTCACCCATCCCGATAAGAGAGATCACAGTTTGGAATCAAAACACCAGGGAAGTCTTTGTCTCCCCCCTGCCTGATTGCCTCGAATGTTCCCGCAGCTTAAATACACATCAACACCATTTGAGAAACCCCAGATAGGGAGGAAAGCAAGCAGGTTCCAGCTGGGCTAAGGGACATTAACAGATGTATGGTACAAATTATCTCTTAGCACTCTTGCTGTGATTGCTATTTCAGTCCAGCATTTCTAGGCCAGTATGAAGGGATAATTATTCACATAACCATGAGGATTCTGGGCTGAATATGCCAGGACTGTAGTGCCTCTGTGTCCTAAACACATGCCTGTTTGATGATCTAAGCAGAGGCTAGGTTAGTCAAATTGCAACTTTGAAAATATTCACACACACCCTCATGCTCCCAAAAATTTTTTTTCCGAAGTGCTTGGATGGTATTTTTACAGCCTTAAAAAGATGCGATGTTCAGGAGCAATGTGGCTTTTTCTGAAAATTGGGCTAGTAGGGCAAAAAAATCTCTGAGGATTATGCACCAGGCTATGTGAAACTCCTGATGCTGTAGGAAAGCTTCTAAGGTCCATGAAGAATTTGAGTGGTATTTGACCATAACCTCAAGCACAGAAGAGCAATGTGTGAGGCATCAACACACTTTGTAAGAGGAGGTTTGTCAGCTAGGATGGGAGTTTCTCACAAAAATTAACATTTGGGGAAAACTTACATTATAAAAACGGCTGCTTCTGGAAAGTCTGCCTTATGTCAGAAAAGGCCAGAATTTTAGAGTTAATTTGTAGCTTCTGTTGCTACTACAGTCCTATATGATTTTTGGTAAGTCCATGAAAGATGCCTCATTCCCATTAGTTTCAGTATAAATTAGATAGCTAAGAATCTCCTTTTTTCACCTTTTAAGTGTTTATATACCTTTAACAGCCTAGACCTTCAGAATTAGTCTGTGCAGGCTGTGAACTGAGATGTGGGTATCGAGCTGTTATTCTAAGACACCAAAATCCTATACCAGTCTGCATTCTGCAGAAGACTGAAAAAACCCCAACAATAATCAACAAAAAATAACCTCAAAAATACCCTAATACCAAGATAATAAAATATCATCAGCTCTTGGAAAGAATTATATTTAAATTTGCAAAATTAGGTAGCTATTAAAGAAAACTTCTTGGTGCAGAGTTCCTGCTAGGAAACAAGTAGGGTTTTCCACCCTGGAAAATACAAACTCTTCATAAACATATTATCAAAAAGTCAACAGGAGATAATGACACTGATGCAATTTCATGTCAGTCAATTAGTTATTGTTCCTGCCCTAAATAAAATGATTATTTTCAGGTTATGCTTGTTGTTAGATAATAACTGTGGTGACAGATGTCTAGAAATAAGACAGTGCTCAGGTGGTTTCCAGGCAGAGCAATTCTGAGCTATCAATAGAGCATTTCTCATGGAGGTACTAAATTTAACAATTAATTCACATTATTCTACATGGTATTGTTCCAGTGGTTTGGGGGGTTTTCCTCAGCATTGTTGTTGCAAGCAGTTAAGGTTTCTCTGATGCTGTTTGGGAACAATAACAGGAAGTTCAGAGAAATTACTCTTAACTAGGTATAACAGAGTATAATTCCTGTCCCACTTTGATTAGAGTCTCTAAGAGCCCCAAGCCATCCAGGTTGGAATTGAACAGAAAGACCTTTGAATTTGAGTCAAATACCTAATGAAGATGAGTTTGGAGGACTTGCACACAGTCAAACATGGTGGCAGGTTCACCACCCAAATTTTGACACTCAACACCCAGCACTGAGTGCTTTCATTGGATGGACCCAATGGGGTCCAAATCCAGCCTCACACGAGGACCTTACAGCATTTAACTTCTTTGTGCCCCACCTCAAGTAAAATGGAACAATAGTAAAATGAAAGTGCATGTTTGGGGATTTTTTTCATATATTGGACTCCTACTACTATGTGCGATATCACTTAAGAGGGTAGAATAAAACCCTTTTATTCCTCATAAAAGCAGAGGAACCTGCTCACCTTTCAGCAGGATACTTCTCTTTCTCATCAGTGCTCATATTTACACATTTTCATGTAATTAGACTGGGAAATTAACATCTCATGGGTCAGAACTCCCAAACCCCAGTATTCAAACTGGGACAGATCATCACTGCTTATTTCTCTTTATAATGGTTCTCCAGTTATCCAGGGGAGGATTACACTACCCTTTAATAAAAGCTGTGAAGTCATTCCCCTAAGTCTGACCACATTCTTTTTCTGTAAAAGGAAATGGAAGAAGCGTGAGAATTTGAATGTGAAAAGACCAACAGATTTGCATTTCTAGGCTTCTGCTTCAGGTTCCTCCTTTGATGTTGACTTCTCTTCTGAAAGCTGAAAGGACTGGTTTGTCTTTAGTCTGTGGTACAGTTCTGCTTAAATTAGAGATGATTTATTTGGGGGATTTTCATGTGGCTTGTTTCCTATGACCAGCACTGAGTCCTCCAAATTCGTCTTCTTTAGATACTTGACTCAAATTCAAAGGTCTTTCTGTTTAAAAGGGACAAATTAAAAAGATGGAAAAGGAGTAAAGTTTTATATAGTGGTCCTAACATCATTATCTTCCTTCTCCACTCTCCATCCCTTTACAAAATGGTGTTTGCTTCTCATTCTCCTGCCAAGACTGTTCCTCATTCCTGTTGCTTTCCTTTATTTCATGTAAATACCAGGAAAAATACTGCACACCTTGGCCAGGCAAATCTCTCATTGGAACCAATGGAAATATTACCTGAGTAAGGTTGAGAACAGTTGGTCCTCCACTAGTGACTCAAAGGAAAGGAAAAAAGTCACCAAGAAATCAAAACACCCTGTGTTCTTATTTATTAAAGCAGGGACAGGAGGTTCAGGAAGGTTTAGGTAGGGTTTGGGGATATTATTTTTAGAAGAAAACCGTAAGTTTGGTGTTCCTGCCAGCATGAGCACATGAAGTTTCAATTTGTGGTTTCTCTTTATGCAGTACATTTTGAAATTGGAATTTAAAACAAAATATACATCTCCCTGTCTGACTGTGTATATTGAAATTTGTCATTTCTTGGTGGGAATTTGAAACTATTTTTGGTGTTCAGAAATAATCTTCTGTCCCTTTCCTTCACCTCCCTCCCCCTCTCCCACTAACAAATTACTCTTTAATCAACCCCTAAAGATTTTTAGAACTTTCCTTACTCTTGGAGTAAGGAAAATAGTGACAGGAAATTAATAATTATTGAGGAATGGGACTATATTTTCATTTCCTGGCCCCTTTGGAGTTAAGCATCAAGTTGGAGCTATTTGTCAAAAAGTTGAACAGAGCAGTTACCTGCAGATTCATTTTAATGAACTCCATTCAAGAATAATGCTCTCTGAAAATACATATATCATTATGAGGATAGCAAATCCTCCTAAAGCCAGAGCACTTCTGCTTTATACCAGTGCTTGAATAAGAATAAAATCCCTCTCAGGGGAGAGGTCTGGCAGCACAGCTGGTGTGTTGCCTTCAAAGCCAGAGGTTTTGTTAGCCAGGACATCAATGTGGAGCCCTTGGGCCATCCCTGGGCTGAGCCCCAGGCACGGGAGGGCCACCAAGTGTCTGACCTGGCTCACCCCAGGATGGCACTGTGACCCCTAATAATGCCACTGTGACTCCTAAACAGAGTGTTTGACCCCTTCAAGCTCTTCAAGCTGACCACCATCATTTCCCAAACCACCTTCTCACCTCAGCTTACAGCAGCTGTTGTTTTGGAGCTCCAACCCAGATAAAGGTGGACACAACATTCCAGGCCTCCCCTCTCCATCCCTCTCCACGTCATTATCACCTGAACTAAATCATCTTTCTGCTCCACCTTTGGAGCTGGGGCTCTTCCCTGAGCCTGGTCCTGCTGCATTCTGCTGAGCCCAGGTGTCTGAGAACATTCAGAGGCAGTACTGGGTAAGGGCAATGATCTTCCTTGCACACTGTGCTACTAATGGCTAAAAATGGACACCTTGGGAAGCAGGCAAACACCAAATAAAATATCATTGTGTCTCCCTGAAAATTCCTCGAGCTCTGGGGCTTAGTGGCTTATGGATTTCCTTAGTCACTGGCTGCTGCTCTTGCAGTTAATGGTTGGTTTTCCCTCTGTGATCTGTTTGGTCTGGTCACTTTTTGATGCTCTGTAGACTTTTAGCCTCCCCAACATCCTGTGGTAAAGAGACCCACAGTTAAACTCAGTGTTGTATGAGGAAATGCCTCTTCCTCTTGGTTTCAAGCCTGCCACCTATTAGTTTCATGGCTGACTTCCATGAGTCCTGTGTTAGAAAATAAGCAACCTGTCGTTTCCTAGTTGCTTTCTCTACATCTGTCTCGACTTCATATATCAGAGGTGCTTATTCTACTTTTGTATGGGTGCCATACCATACCCTGAAAGCTTCTTTATACATTTTCTAGGTCTGTATTGGGCAATACAAGGTTTTAAGATAGTTGTAATTAATATTTTTATTAGACTACTTAGCTCTATAGCTAGAAATACCAAACTAGATTTTGGATAAGACCACTTCTTTGCTGCTTTTTTATTTTAGATCTGGAGAGGGTTTGTGTAACCAATCTTATGGTTTTTTAAAATTTTTTTATTCTACTAAAAGTTCTAGTAAGAGATGTCCATTTACAGGTCTTGTTTGGCTACATCCACTTGCAACTACAGTAGAAGTTTTACCACATGGTTTTTAAGGTGGAGAGTACTGGTGTACACTATTGGAGATTATCTATGGCATTTGTGCCATAGATTTACAAAGTGGCATAAGGACTTTTTTTTCCTCATAAAACTTTTTGTTTTCTTCTCCCCATAGCTCTTAATTTCAAACAGAGGAGATTTTTCTGACTGCTACAGAACATCAAGTTGCTTTTTACAGAGCTGTCTGCCATCCTTCCAAGGTCTCTTTCCTAAAAGGTAATGGCTAAGAGCATATCTGAAGATCATGTCATATGCACATTAATTGAGAGGGCTTTTTTCCTTAGGTGCCTTACCCTGATTTATCAATGCTGAATTCCATCTGGCATTTTTTTCATCAGTCCTGTGAAGCTGATTTATTGCCTCTGCATGTCTTCATAGTGAACTTTCATTTTTACCCTGAGCAGTCCTGTCTGGGTTGGTGAGCCAGGTCTGAGCTTCCACCAGACATGGAGGTCATTTATTTATATAAACCCGAGTGTGTTGCACACCTCAAGCACAAACAGACCTGACTCAGAGAGCCCCCAGCAAACATTCAGGAGCTGACCATTATTTCCTACTTATTGTTTCCCCTCTTTTACCCAGGTATGTACATTAAGGCCTTACCTATCTCAGCAGGCTCTCTAACAGGCTTTGGTGAGGGGCTTTGTTGATTGTTTTTAAGAAATCCAGTTAGACTTTGTCAACCAATTCTCCTTTGTCTGTGTGCTCACTGAATCCTTGAAAGGACACAGTGGATTCCTCTTCCTGTCACAGAAGCTGTTTGGATTATTCCCACATAAATGAATAAAGGTTATTTTCTCATGTATCACTATCTTTTTCCTTATTACAAGCTCTACCACTTGCTTGGTACCCAAACTTTATGTTTCCACTTGAAGAATTATATTAAAAGGCAGGCTTAAATGAGAGCTCACACTCCACAGCCAGCAGATCCATTATTTCCAACTTGCCTTTCTTTAGAACTCATTTGATGAACAATACGTGTTGCTGACAATTTGTTTCTCCTGATGTTTCTTCTTTATCCTTGGAGTTGAGGCAGACAAAATATGCATTAAGGCCTCATGGTGAATAAATATGGAAAATAAAAATTCATTTCTCTTTACACTGTTGCTATTTCTTGTTGCTAATTTCACAACTCCCTGTCTACTGGTCTGCAAAATCTCTGCAAGACATTCATAATACACTAGGTAATTTATTATTGTTCAATCTTTATGTCTTTTTTTAAAGGTAATTCCAAACTAATTTTTAGATTTCTCTTTTTGAATCTGCATATTTCACAGAATCATGGAATCACAGAATAATTTGGTTTGGAAGGGGCCTAAAAGATCACTTAGTTCCACCCTCCTGCCTTAGGCAGGGACACCTCCCACTACAGCAGATTGCCTAAAGCCTCATCCAACCTGACCTTGAACTCTTCCAGGGATGGGGCATCCACAGCATCTCTGGGAAATTTCTTCTAGTGTCTCACAACCCTCTATATTTAATGCACAGAAAATAATGCTCTTCTTTTTTGCTCAGCTGAACACACCTTCTTCAGGAATATGCCTTATTTCTTCTAACAGCCTCTCTTATTCCATTGCTTAGCCCTCCCATTGTTTGTTTCTTTGGTCTCTATACAGGGTATTTTGATGGATGGTATGCATTTGATCAGAGCTGTCAGTAAGGAAGAATCCTCACAATTCTTTCATCTGCAAATAGTCTTTTTTGCTAGCTGGTGCTTCATGCCTCAAAGAAACTGGAACAAGCATGTCCCTCCCCAGTTGTCTCCCATCCAGTGCAGCTTTTCTAATTATTTTCTTAACTTGTCAGTCTACCTTTACATTTTTGTTGCTCTTACTTGAGTTCCTTCAGTTACTCATCTGCCTGCAAGGACTTGTATTGCTGAGGAATCTTATGTTGACGTTCAGCTCTGCTTCTGACAAGTCCTCTAAAATCCAGGTAAGGTCTCAGCAGGTTTGAATAGAAATCTATGCAGAAATGTCAATCAACAGGATTGCTCAGGCCCACACACTGCTGTTTGTGCCTCCAGAGAGTACCACAAGACAACATCACCATACAAATAAATAAACAGAACATCTGATCCATTCTTTTTCCAATGCCATGTAAAGAGATGTGCAGACAAGTGCAATATGGCCCAAGGTTGGCACTGGGGCAAGAGTCAGCAGTACCTGGGGCTGAAAACAATAATTTCAAATTTTTCTGCTTTTTTCTGAGTCCATCACCTCTATGTTTCCACTCAATGAGTGTTCAGCAGTATCTTCAACAGGAAGGATTGACAGCCTGGTGGTCACTTGGTACACAGATTTTCTTGGTTTCACAGCTTGATCTGAATTAGATGTATTGAAGGGCTGCTTCTCTGTCATTATAAGTGAGGTCTTTGCTTTTGTGTCATTGGCAGTGCTGCAATGTGATCAGGAGGCAGGGACTGGTCTTGCCATTCATTCAGAAAATTTATCCCCAGCACAGAGAAAAGTGTACCTGGGCCTTACATTGAAAATTTCAAATCTGGCAAACCAGCATTTTAAATGAAGGGAAGAAAAAAAAAAAGTGTCTGCCCAGAGCACCTTGGCCAGAAATGTGGACATCAGGTGCCTTGGGCAGGGACACATTTCTCAGGAGCTGTGACGACATGACATAAGGTTTTTCATCCTAATTTATTCTCAGTGTCAGCAAACCTTGTGGCTTTAAAATAGGACAACTCAAAGACTACTACTGGCATCTCAGGGGATAGTAAATCCCAGCCATGTGATGAAATTCACCCTGCAATGTTCACAAACATAGGTCAGCAGGAGGCTAAATGGATTCATAGGGTTTGGCAAGTAAGATGGAAACTCTGAAGATTACTGATGGGCTAACATCATAATATCAAGAAATTACTCTTTTGAGTATCCGTGGAAAGCATACAGCAAACTCCTGGAAAATAAACTTTAATGTGAAGCAGCCGTCTGTCCAAAATTTGGATTTATATTTCAACTGAGCTTTATTAAGTGTTTTAGGAGCATAAGTTCTGATGTGAAAATCTGGGTTTTTCACCAAGGTGTTGGCTCTGTTGAGTGAAGATATTCAGATCTGTTGGGTTGGATGAGGCAATAGGAGCCACGAGATGTAAAACAATGGCCACTAGGAGATAATAAATTTCAGAAAGAATTGGAAATACATATGTGAGCACTTGCTTTTTACATTCTTGGCTATAATTCCGTATTTACTCCACATTAGCACAGATGTTAATCAACCTACATATTTCTAAAACTATTTTTGTTTCACAGAACTGGTGGAAATGGACTGTATGTGTTATTATTTGATAAAACCTTTCTAAAACAATAATCTGTACCAGAAGCAGAATTTTATTTGTGTTTAGAAACACAAGGTGCATCCAGAAGCCCTTTCTCAAAAAAGGAGGATGATGGAAGCTAATTTACAGATCTCCAATTTCCAATACTAGTTCTGAGATTTTAGAAAAACTTACAGAGTATTTATTTGGGAATGCCAAAAATTAATTCATATTTTAAAAATATTTTGTGAATGCCATTGCCTCACAATTTGAATTATGTAACATGTATAGATTACTGCTGTGATAGGGAAATAGAATTCCCTGTCTGTTCATTAATTAAAACATTTCTCCTCCATTATACTTCTTCAGCATCAGAGCTGATTCTGAAAATCTTTACTTTATAACCATCTTCTTTGCAGAAAGAGTGATATCACCTGACATTTCTACCAGAAAAATGATCCATTGAGCAGTAGTTTGCAAAGAAAAAAAAAAATAAAAGGCATTGATCATGCACTAGAAATGTGTACACATATTTGCAAACATCACTGGGAGCAAAGTCAGCACTTTTGAATGCTAGGGACCAGACTGGAGATGGAAGGGATCTCCTTCACAAAGGAGGTCTGATGCCATGGCACCTGCCCCTCACACTGCCAGACATTTCACTCCCTCTCTAATAGTTTTCTGTTTTGTGCATCTCAGATTAGTTCTTAAACCCATGGCTCTTAATAACAATGCGTCCACCTACTTTTAGTATGGATATGAAAAAAGTGGTTAGCATACATTTTATACTTTAATACAAAAGCTACTCTGACCTAAGAACTAGCAGGTTTCAACTTCTAAACACGTGACTTGATCAGGTGAGTTTGTTTCAGAAGTGATGTGGCAGCAATAATTTATAGGCTGAGGGAGTGGGAGAGAATCTTCACGTCCAGCACAACCCAAATATTGCTCCGTGCTGTGTCAGCCCTGATTTTACAACATTGCTTCCGTCATAAACACGTCTGTAAATCCTCAGTTCACTTTGCTTTAGTGCTCATTTAAAATGAATGCAGCTCTGTAGAGTTTGAGAAAACACAGTGACAAAGCAAAAACCATAAAATTAAACATAACTGAAGTGTTTGTTAAAACAAAACTGATGCCAATCTGGCACACTTGCATTTTATTCAGTTTTAGTGCTGGAATTGTTCCCTCCAACAGAAAACAAAAAAAGCAACAAAAAAACTGCAACGACAACAACAAAAAACCCAAACAAAGAAGCAAACAAAAAAGCAACATAACCAAACAAACAAAAAGTCTGAACCTCAGAAAGGAAAATAATTCAGTCCAGGCTAAGGGTATTTCTGACAGTCCCAGAAGAAAAACTTCACACAAAAGAAGCTGTTCTAAGAAACAAGGACATTAAGGTGATTTCCACACCATTTCAGGGCTGTCACTTTCTATGATGACACTATTAGGCCAACTTTTTCAACCTTCTATGCCTGAAGTCAAGCCTTGTCATAGGAGCCCGTGTTCCCAACACCTCCAAGAACCAGAACTGCTTTCATGTAGGAACCAAAATCTAGACTTTTAGGTGTCAGCATACCTGTGTGTAAGTGAAGGCATATGTTTGTAACTCTGTTGGTTTCCTTGTTAGGAGGAAGCTTATTGTTACTACCAGAGGGTCAAACTGTATGAAGTGAATTTGTGCAGGAATTCACCAAAACCACATCAGCCCTCTGACAGGAAGGACCTAAAGAAAGGAATTAGTAGGATCGGATGTGGTGCTTTCTGACAGACGGCCAAACCTACAGGGTCAAAATAAGAAGCCAGTGAAAAAATAGATTTATGCTTAAAATGAAATGTGCACAATTCCCCTTTTTATTGCCATGCTCTGGATTAAAGAACTATTGCATGGAAGTTTATATATCCAAAAGCCCTAGGCTCAAAAAGCCATCCATTTCAACATAGCTTAGTCCTCATCCAACAGGGCTGCAGATGCACCATTTCTAGTGGTATTTCCCCACTTTCTTTCCCAAAGAGACAGGGATCTGCATGACTTTTTCCCAGGGATGTAAATCCCAGGCTGGTTTGGAGCACCATGCAGCTGAGCCATCATGGGCAGTCACCACAGCCAAGGCTCACTGCACGTTTCCCTCTCTCCTTACCCCATCCATCACCTTGCCCAGGGTTTTTAAGGACAGGGTGATATTCTTCAGCCTGAAAAGGGGATGTTCCCATTGCCCAAGGTGGGCTGTCAGAAGTGCACGGGATCCCTTTTCCAGTGAGTCTGAGGCTTTGCTCATGCAGACCACATAACCACAGTGATAAGTAACCCTTCCTGAGGCAAGGGGGCAAATGTCTTGCAAGAACAGTGTAAGAACCCACATTTAAAACTTCAGCATGAAAATGCTGACCTGTGCTGAAAATAACCTCAAAGATTGCATGGGGAGGTTCATTGTTCTGCCACAGCCTCTCATGGCCTTAACTGTTCACTGGCAAATATTCAGGTGGTGAGTAGGCTTCTCATTCCAATCTGTCCTTTATTGCCTAGTTGGGAGCAGTGCCTTGGAGAGCAGCCCCTTGTTCCATGTGCCTCATGTTTAACCTGATTCTGTCTTTCCAGGTCAGGCATCTCCAGAAGTGAATACCCTACAAATGGAAAGTATTTATCCTTTAAGATATTATCCTCCAGATGAAGGAGGATTCAGAAGAGTTTCCAGCTCTGTGCTTGAAAACTGCTTTATCGGGTTCAACAATTTTCACTACACTTGTTTTCATCAGCATGTTTTAGACAGGCATAGTGAGCTGCCAGTATCAAAACATCATTCCTTGTTCAGTTCTGCCCACCATGATTGCCTGAAGGTACCTGAAAGGGGACCACTGTTCTCCTCTCTTCAGGAGCCACCTCATTGCACCAGAAGTTGATCCATGTGAGGACAGAGAGCTGCACCTGTAAGTGCCCCCGTGTTGTCTGAGGGGACAGCAGGTTTCTATCTACCCATAATGGAATTTTCATCACTTTCCTTTTCATGCCAGCTGTGGGAAGCAGCAAAGTGACTTGTCTGCTACACATGGGTCAGCTTTACCAGGTCAGTTTTTACTTGGACTTGTAAACTCTGTAGTGGCACTGGGAGTAATTAACACTGTCTTTGCTCATGCTGCCTGCCCACACCTGGGATGCACTCTGCACATCCCACCTGCAAAGCCTCTGCTCTGCTCTTTTACCCAAAAGGTCACCATTCCTTGCCCATGAACCAGAGCAGGAGGGAAATAAGAGGGCAGAAGTTGCTGCTGAAATGGGGCACACAGAGGCGTGGGTGCAGCGCTCCTGAGGTAACTGCTGAGGTGCCGTGGCTTTGGCAAGATGTCAAGATGCACAGCTGGCTAATATAGACCCTTCTTTTCTCCAGAGCCACCTCAGAACCAGCTATTGACTCTTAAGGCAGTAATACTCATCTGGCATCTCATTCATCCCAAGTTAATTGCTTAAATGGGTGGAAAAGGAAATTTGTGAAACGAAATGTGCTGCTGCATCAGGCATAAAGGAAATTTCGTCCCTATTAAGCTGAAAATGCTTCCCAAAGACAACACATAGGCTTCACTGTGCCGAGGCACTTAAGTTCAATTCTTCAGTGGGGCCACTGTTTAAAGAGAGCATTACTAACTCAGTCACAGCAAGCTTCTGTGCTTCAACTTCCCAGTCACTCAGTTTACTCTTCAGGATGGTTTCCCCTACAGCTTAAAAATATGACCTTGGAAAGAATTGCTAAATAAGTAAATACTTGAGTCTACCGGGGTTTTCTTCCTAGATCCTAGCCCTGGCACAGGTTGAAGCCTTGCAACTATGTCCTATCTGCTAAGGAGACTTCTGTTGGTATTGAGTGGCATATTGTTTAGAGAAATAACACATTTTCATTACGGAAGGAGAGAAACATTCCAAATAAGCTGCTGGTCAAACACACATTTTTATGCATGTCAGCAGCTTGAGAAGAATAAGGAGAAGGGAGCAGTTTCATTTTAAGTGATTCACTGAAGAAAAGTTCCAGTTTACATTACCATGAATTTCTCCTTCTCATTTTCAGGATGCAATTTTGTGCTTCCTTCTCACAGCAGACTTTTCACAATCTGTGTAGCAGTGCTCATTTTAGAATTGGCTGTTTCACCTCTCTAAATAAAGCTACTTTAGTACCTGCATTAATTCCTTGCACTGGCCATTACTAACATTAAAAAATGCCTTTATGCAGAGCTGCCACTGCAGCTATTCACTGAATCATTGAAAGTAGTTTGTGTCTTTTAAAGCAGCTCTTTTAATGTTTCTATTCATTGTTTGTTTTTGTTTGTGACCTTCATTGTATTGGCTCACAGTTAGGTAAGTCTGGAGAAGTTTTCCTTCCCTGAATTAAGGCCTAATGAAGGTCTGAGAGGTGTTCAAGGGATTGGCCCAGATGCCATCCTGGGGTCTGCTGCCATCAGCTTTCCTGTGCCTGTGAGCAATTTTCTCCAGGAAAAAACCCAAAAACCAACAAACCAGTCAAAGGAGACTTTAATCCTCTGTGGAGTGTTTTTTCTTCCTCAGCTCTGGTACTGCCATGTGACAAGCTGTTCTCTCCTTACACCTCAGCTACCAACAGCCCCAAGGAGCCAATGCAACCAACGATGGCCACAATAGAGACCTATTCTTGCACTCTCATGGTCCTCAAGGCTCTCCAGCTCAGTGGCAGTAGGGAAATCCAGGCATTGCCAACTCCTGCGGGTTCCTAATCCAGAGATCCTATTCCCAGGTCTTGGTTCAGGGACTTGGTGTGGCCTAATAGTGCATGACTTTGCTGGAGAACATCTCCCCCAACTGCAAGGGCCTGTTCAGTTTAAGTTTTGTCCAAAGGAAACTAAAAAAACCTATTTTTTTCTACTTTTTTTCCCCTGAAGAAAATGCCATCTTGTCATGTTTGTGGTTTTGTTTAAGGTGTGAGGTGCAAACTGCTGTGCAGTCAAATTCTGTGGGATATGGTTGAGTGGTCAGTTCAAGAGTTAAAATTACAGGCAGTCAGAGAAAGGTGAGAGAGAAAAAAAGAAAGAACAGCAAAGAACTAAAGGGAGCTGTCAGAGATTGAAGTGGAGCAAGGCAAATCTGGAAGGATGATGCTGAGAAAGTCAGGAGTTTCTTGAAAGTGGCAGAACAAGTTTTGTGCAGTTTGGTGCAAGTCTGTGGCTGTGAATTCACTGGCCTTCCTTCAGGCATCAGCAAAACAGGCAATAACTCTTTAAACTCAGTATTCTCTCATATTCTGCCTAAAGGAACAGTTTAGCTGCTTTGTTGGTGCTGAAACACTTCATTTTACTGCTCTGAAAGGAGATGGCTGCAATGATGTAGGTAATGACAGCAGACAGCAAGATTTGGTGCTCAAGCAATGAGAACACCATTGCCTTGCTGGGTAACTGGCTTCACCAAGGCTGAGGAAACACAATTTAACCTGGATCTTTGCACTTTAAGCCCATCTTTTTCTATTAGGCATGCAAAGAAACAGCAAATCATTCCCTCCTTCTTTATGTCAGCAGCTTTCTTATTTCTGGAGAACCTCTCTGATCCATTTCGGTGGATTTCCAACTTCAGTACTGCTTCCAGGGTTTGGATCCCCAGGACTCCTGCTTTACTTTCTGCACTGCAAAACAAAGCTAAAAGTTTCTGTAAGGGTCTCTTGTAATGGAAAATAAGGAGGCTGACAAAAAATTGATTGTTAATGCTCACTCCCACTGACATACCATGTCTGTTCATCCTTGTGGCTCTTGTTTTACACTTGTTACTGCAGTGTGTGGTTTGGCAGTAACTTCACCCTTGCTCTTTTTATGGGCACTGTTTCTAAACATAGGAGATTTCAGCAAAACAGACACACACACCAGACACATACACCCAACCTCAAATACTAACCAGGTACCTCTGTAGGACAACAAATTCCATTGGGGGATGTGGAAATGGTTTACAAGAGAGAGACAGTTGTAAGAAAAAGGCCCTAAGAAGGAAGGCTTTAAAGCTGCACCTTTGAACATAAAAAGCACTTTGTGTCTCAATCAAAACTGTTGCCCAGAGGACATGTCATACATTCTGTACTGCATCATTTCGGCTGATGTAGAAGTTGAAGGCAGCCACTCTCTGTCTAGTCCATGTCTGTCATTCCTGCTCTAGGGTAGACTGGCTGAGTGAAAAACCAGCCTTACCTGTGACACAGCTCAACGCCACAACGGCATCAGGCTCTGCCAGAACCGTAAGATTTAACAAATTTTAAATGTAGCATTTCACAATCTCAGATGATTTTTAAGTGAAGCCCATAAGAGAGAAAGGCTGATGGGCATTTACTCAGGAGTTTGTTCATGATTTGGCCGAGGATACGCTTCCAGGAGCCTGTGACTGGTGTGCTCTGCACTCTTGTTCATCAATGCACGGAGTGTTGTGCATGGTTATGGAGAAAGCTCCGTTTCAGAGGAAGGGTGGGCAAGTTCAACAAAACATTGGTGTCCAAAGGAGCCTGCGGTGGAGGAGACCTCTAAAGAGGTATTAATCGAGCTAAAAAGAAAACCTTGTGAGAACACTTTAGCTTTCATAGGTTTTCTGCCCTGGGGAGATCTGTAAAGAGGCAGCTGAAAGATAAAGAAACATTCTCACATTTGCCTGTTTGTTTGCCTTGGTGTCAGTTATCTGGTACTTGATAAATGCAGAAATTGTATTCACTCAGCTGCTAGGATGATGAAATTTTACTTTCTTCATCTGCTGTGGTTCTGGCAAGACATAAAGAATAACAAAAACCAAGTTATTAGGAAACGCAATGGCTGAACCCTGGAATTTCAGAGCTCTGCTCAGGTTTAACTGACCTCTCTCATGAGAAAAGCACTCACTGCCTTCATATTTTAGGCTTAGATCAGGTACCAAATTCCTGAATAAATGTGCAAACCTTCCCAAAGTCTTGAGTTTGCTCTATTGAGGCTTTCATCTGCCTTCCAGAGAGATTAGAAATGGTACTAGGACAACTCATTTCTGGAATCAAGCATGAGCAGGAGTCTCACAAATCACTCCACTCCAGATTTAGTTCCAGAAATAAGGGAAGAGTACTGCAGAGCACTCAGTTATTCTGCTATTTTTTCCTCTAGGAGAAAAGCAGTCATTCATATATCTGGACAAACTTGCCTTGCTTCGTTTCCAACCTAAATGAACACTTTGCTCTTGGTTTGGCTTCAGTACACAACAGTGAAAATGAGAAAAGAGTCCAACAACACATTAATAGATTCCAAAAATTCTGTACAATGTCAATAAAGAAGTCACTGAGCTATTTTAAAAAATCTGAAGTATTTGCAAGATATCATGAAGTGAAATAAATCGTTCCTCTTATGGCTCATAAAAGAAGCCCTGGGAAATGTAGAAAGGATTCCAATTATTTTCTTATCAGAAAGAAAATAATAATTGATTTATATTTAAGCTAAATTGTAGTAATTTATTAGAAAGATTGTTTCACTTGTAACCAAATAACTTGATTTGTAGCATGTCGTTTCCACTGAGTACAAATTTCAGGCAAACAGAAAATCCTCTTTTGCTAAATGGTTTCATCGTCTTTTGTATAAATATTCTACAAATGCTCATGATTCTGCAAGCCCTAAGTGAAAGACATTTTCTCAGAAAAGGTAAGAAACAAGTCTAAGAAAATTAGTAAAATACTGATAGGTCTAATAGGAGACATCTAATTAATAGTAAGTCAAAAGTCACCTTTGGATTAGATTGGTGCAAAAAACTTGCTACATGCTAAAGGAGGAGCTGAGGTGTCCAAAGTCACCTCTAACACAGGCAGCAGACAACTGGTAGGAATATGAATTTTGGACAAATGTTCCTCCAGGGACATCTGGACAGCACACAAGCTCTGATTTCCTCTGGTGGAGTTGAGTCTCTGCTTTTTTTGCTCTTCAGGTGTAAAATGGAGGTATCTACTGTATTTTCCTTCCTCACCAGAATGCTGTGAGACTGACTCAGAATAAAACTTTCAGCAGCTGGCTCTGAGGAGTGGGGGGGTTGTCTGAGATGTTAGTTTGCATTGCAGTATTGGGAATGGTATCCACTTGATTATCTGAAAGCTACAGGGATTGATTTCTATGCAAGTGCTGAGAAAACAATTTGAGACTGTCAGGTTTCCATTTCCCATTACCTTGTTTCCTTTCTCAAAGGCTGCTTTTTTTGGGTTTACAGAATGAGATTAGTTATCACTAACTATGGATATCACTATTTATTCAGCTTGTCAAGATGGATTTTTTTTTTTACTGCCTAGAAGGGAGTGCCTGCTATTTCCATTTTCCTGACAAAAATGGGAGTTAAGGCATATATCTGAAAGCAGCCTGTAGTGATGACACATGAGATCACAGACCTCTGACCACACCAGAGATTTCAAAGAGAATTTAAACCTTAAACATCGTGGTGGACTTGGTCACGCCCTCCTACCAAAGCCATTTTAGGCTGGTTCAGGTAACTGAATTTAATTCTCCAGAATCTGAGTGTTGCTGGTGTGGTGGCACCTTCCTTTAATGCTTTGTTTTATCTTCACCAAGCAAGAGTAAATGCCAAGCACCTGATGAGGGTTAGCAATTCTTGTTTAAGGATACATTAGCTCCAGAGCCCAAAATGCAGAATCTCTTGTTGTGTTGATTCATCCATACACCTAATTCAGTCTTCATTTCCAGCCACCTCCGTTTAAGACCTAGTGCTATGTAAGTGACAGAAAGACACAGACATCTTTCTAGGTGTGATTTCTGGGGAATAAACTCCTGAATTAACAACTTGGTCTTCAAAGAAGAATCTGGTAAAGGAAAACAAGGTTATTCTGAAAAACACTACTGTTTATTATGTCCCAGGAGATCATTATCATTCCAGAATGGCTGCAGACCTCACAAACACTGGAGAACATAGGAAATCTTGTGTTTTATAATGAATATTTTTTTTAAATTCACTTTAAAATACTAAAAAAATCCAGCCTCCACTGAATTCCTGTATATTCAAAGGCAAAATGTAAATATTCCCCTAGAGAACAGTCTACTGGACGACTGCAGAAGAGGAGAAAATTAAATTCAGGTGAATACATAATAAAAAACAACTCCTTTCATGTAGCTGCATTATTATAATTCATCTCTAACCTCTTGCTGAATTCTTAATGATGACAAAACTAATTTGTGGCAGTGGCATTAATGTTGAAATATCACACTTCAGCACAGCTTTTTTTCATTCTCTGAACTTTCATTCTCTTCCCCACTTTTCTGAAAGACTTTTCCACCTCTGCTCTCTGAACTTATAACCAGACATACTGTTAGGGGTTTCTAAATTTTTTTCCAGCTCGTATTTTTGGGGGGGTTTTGTTTGTTGGTTTGGGGTTTTTTTTGAAGAGAGTAAACCTGTCATTAGAGAACTGTTAAAGGTCCCCTTTTTTCTCTGGGACTGTTTCTGCATTGAAATCTCTTGTGCCAGGACTGACTAGATCATGCTGCTCAAAGCCTTTTCCTTTGTGTAGGCAATAATTCTAATCAGTGCCATTTCTGATTTAGGGAATTCATCCTCTGACTCTGTTAGAAATTGATAAACTCATTTGCTAAATAGCCTCAAAAATTAGGTTTGTGTTGTCCTGAAAAAAATATCTTCCTGGTCTTGGTATCAGTCTAAAACCAATCAATTTTTTATCCTTCTTTATCTAAGGACCTCAGAATTCAGTGCAGTTATTCCCTCGTGGGCAGAGAAGTTGTAAATGTATTTTTGATTCCACTTATAGGTGAGCAAGCACAGCACAGAGCAAAGAAGGGATTTGCCCAGGGCCATACAGACACTTTGTGAAGAGCAGGGACCTGAACCAGCTTTCCTACATTCCTTCTCTGGTTCAGTAAGAGACCAGGGCAATTTCAGCCAGTAGACATCACAGGGTTCTTCACCTGCCAGGTACAATATTTTCTGCAAGATCATTTCACTTTCCTAGTGTTCCCATTTACCTGCTTTCCTATGGGCATGCTCACTATTTCCCTCAGAAAATGCTGGCTGGAAGAATAGTGATTTTACCATCAGTCAAAGATCTCCAGATTTAGCAGAAACATTGTCAGACTGGCACTTCTGGCAGTAGAGTCATAGGCAAGTGGACTTTCTGCAAATATGCTATGTTTCTTTTTCAACAAGTTGCTGGTATATATATAAATCCTTTTTTTTTTTTAATCTAGGGTTTTAAGATGCTACCAATTTCTGCAGTGAAGTCTAGTGTTTCTCAAACTTAATAGGAAGAAAAGAGGAAAAAAAATTAGGTGATTCATTAATTCTGTATCTTTACTGCACTGGTAAAGTCTAAAACACTGCTCAGGAGAGAAGAAAGAGGTTTTGAGGGATTCCAGGGATCTTTCTCGTGTCTATATGTGCAAGACACATGACAGAAAAACTAATTTGATTTATCTTCGCATCACTGCTAGTGATAATTTCAGTCTGAGATTAACACCTGTATGTCAGCAGAGAATGTGGGCATACATTGAGGAGGAGGACAGAACAGCAGTAACACTGTACAGCTCTTTATTAATTATCTGATAAAAGACTGCTGGTGAAAAAAATATGTGTGAAAACACCATCCTGATGTTCAATTTCCTTTAGTGTATGAGCAGTTTTGCTAAGGCTTCTCAGTTCAGTATTTTTAGAACAGTTTAGTATGTTTAGAAGTGTTCTTGCTTTTTCCTGCTTAAATCTCATATGTATCATAGTTCACAAGAACCCTCTGTGCTCAGCCCCACAAAGAAGGCAGAATCTTCAAGGGCACTGGTTTCACAACTGGCATCTATATTCCTTATAAGAAATAATATTCAGGAGAAGGATTTCTGAGGTGATCACACAGGAATAGCAGAGATTAGATTGGCTGCTGCTAGAAAACCACAGCATTCCCTCAATAAAATATAACGATAGGGAGTGCTCATCCTATGAGCATGTTTTATACAACACTTCTTTCTGGGAAACACTGAATTATCAGCCAGCTCAGCACTCATGCCAATCAGCAGATGTATCCCCCAAAGTGCCAGTGTGAGGTGTGCAGCTCCCCTGCCCTGCTGAGCCTCACCCAGGAGCTGCTGGGTGCTGTCACCTCATCCATGCACCCAACACGTGGGGCCTCGCTCGTGCCCCCGACCACAGGCGACTTTGTGTCTCTGTGCCTCTGAGAAATGATGTGCCAGAGTGCCGGGCTCCTTTGGAAACAGAGCTGTGCCTTCCCAGGGAGAAGCATCCACAGAGAGCTAAGGAAGGTTTCTGGGCAGCAGCCAAGCTAATTCCTGCTCTCATTTCCACCAAAATAAACCCAAAACTGTGTGACAGAAGCAGAGGAGCACATCAGCACCTCAAACCCGACATAACTGAGATCCCTCTGCATCTGCACACAGCAGCAGCTTCCCTGTGGACACAGGCATGCCCTGCCTGGGACACATTTGGCCCAGGGCTTGTGGAGTTTGTCCTCAATCCCCCTCCAGACAAGCTCTCCTTGCAATTCCAGAAACGTAGTTCAGTAGCACAGCACAGCTTGGCTGACGACGAGGGGACACAGAGCAACTTTGGAAACACAAACTGGCACGGGGAGAGAGCCTTTTTGGCTTCGAAAGGACAGCACACACGTTCAGAGCCAGAATGTGTAAAGACTTTTGTTCACAAACAGAAATCCCTTGTGCTGACAGGCTCTGAACAAGGCTGGCACTCTTGTGAACGCAATATGAAAGTTGCCTTGTGCTGGGATTAGCCCAGTGAACAGTTAGCAGCAAATAATTGACTCAGAAAATTTAAAAAGATTTCTCCAATATTTTAAAAAAAAATCAAATTGACTGTGAAAGCTCTGCTGTTTTGACTTTGTTCTCTCTCTAAAATCAGCAAATGTTTCAGAATGTGCTTCAGCCCAAGAGTGGCTCATTTCTGTCTGTTACAATTATTCATTCTCCAGGTGTGATACTCAGTCTGTGCAGTGTGACCCACACCCGTGCCTGTTGTCTATTTGCATCCCTGGAGCATCACCTTGCCCAAGGCTGTGTCAAGTTAGTAAGGTCAGATCTCTGTCCCAAGTCACAGAGGGATTCTCAGCCAAATTTGTCTTGCTCTGTCACAGGCACATCATAATGTCAGAGACACAAGCTTTGCTGGCACCATTGTTCCCTTCCTGATATAGGGTTCTTCACTGACAAGCAGGAAAATGGAGTGTCCACATGGACACCCTCTCCTGGCCTCAGCTCTCCCATCTGAGGCAGGATTGGCTTCCCTTGGACAAGGTGCTGCTCCCTTAAACTAGAGATGGAGCACAAACAGGCTGAGCAACTCTCTTACATGCCTTGAAGGTTGCTGTGGAGGAAAGAGGCTGAAGACAGATTGTGCTGAAATTTCTGTTTCTGATCAAAGCCCTATATTTTACAGACCACCTTTTTTTAAAAATTTCTCCTCAAATTAATTTCAGATCACTTTCAAAAAAAATAATTGCTCAAATGTCACTTTTCTCTGTGAACATTTGTATGTTCCAGCTTCTCCAAAGAGGTCACAAGCAGAGACATAATAAAATCCCAGTATTATTTCCAGCACTTTCCCCTCACTTCAGGCAGATGTGAGGCTTGATTCTGCACTACTGCTGTTAATTTCACTGCAATGGTTTAGTTCCTATATTCTGTTGTATTAATTACCTGGAATTAAGCTAATTATTACTGGATAAGTCAATTTATGTAATGTGACTAACACTGAGAACAGAAGAAGAGTGACCCAAGCCTAAAAATTACTGAATTAAAAATTATGAGATTCAAATCTTTTTTTTAAAGTCTTTAGATTTTTTTCCTTGCTAAAACTGAGTTCCACATTTTCCCTCAGTTTCAAGCTTTCTGCAGTGACGAGAAACTTCTTGCTGTCTCCAAGATCAGTCCCTTTGCAGGGCTCATGCTGGGAAAGCACCAGCATTGGCCAAAGCCCCAGGGTCATGTGGGGACCTGGGAGGGCAGAGAGGGACCTCAAAGCCAAGGAAAGGAGAAGGTGCACATGATCCAGGTCCATTTGAGAGCAGTTTGGGACTAACAAACCCCCTTGAGTGGTGGGTGTCCCTTGCATGGCTCAAGCCCTGTGTGTGCTGCCATCAGCTGTCTGGGACTGAGGATTTAGGGGTTTGTTGCTGTATTTCTTACATACCTGTCACTAGCCTGAGGGTCCTAGAATCACAGAATCATAGAATAGTTTGGGTTCCAAATGATCTTAAAGATCACCTTGTTCCAACCCCTCTGCCATGGGCAGGGACACTTTCCACTAGACCAGGCTGCTCCAAGCCCCATCCAACCTGGCCTTGAGCACTTCCAGCAATGGGGCAGCCACAGCTTGTTCCAGTGCCTCATCACCTTCACAGGAAAGTATTTCTTCCTAATATCTAACCTAAATTTCCCCACTTTTAATTCATATCCACTACTCCTTGTCCTGTCACTACAGTTTCTGATGCAGAGTCCCCCTCCAGCGTCCCTGTAGACCCTGCTCAGACACTGGAAGGCTGCTGTGAGGTCTCCACACAGCCCTCCCTTCTCCAGGCTGAGCAGACTCCCATTTCTCAGTCTGTGTCCACACCTCCCACCCTGTCCCACCAGGCTGTGACCATGGAGGAGCCCCAGGGTGGGTGAGTGGGAGCAGTTCTGTGGCAATTTCAAGACCAGTGGCAAGCCTGGAGATCCAAGCCTGAGCCCTGGTGAGGAAGCTTCAGGTCTCTAAAAGGACACTTTCACCTGCTTTCCTCTGTGCCACACAATGTGAAGTAGCATCTGTTCTCCACTTGCAGGACATGCCTCCAGATGGGCCTTTTCCCCCCTTTTCCACACTTATAACCCTTTCTTCATTTCTTTACTCAGTCACTATCTCAGCTGCATGAGGGACTCTGCAAAACCATCTGAGAGTCAATGGGAAGGACCCTTCCACTGAATTTGTGGTTAGGACTCACAGGCACAAGCATTTTCCAGCAGCACTGAAAGGATTAATTGAAATGTTGAGCCAGAGCAGTAATTATTTTACCAAACAGTGAAACGCTATTCAGCCCTCACTTTTCAACTGCTACTGATGCAATCAAGGCCAAACGGAGCCAAGATATAAAATTACTGCTGCAGTCCAGCATTTTAAAAGCAATTAAAAGTGAGAGGTGCCCATGATTACAGTGTAAGAAAGAGGGTTTTCATTAAACAAATGGGTGTAATGCTTGCTCTAAAACCCTGCTTCCCAGCAAAACAAAACATACAGGACTGGACTCACTCCTGACTTTTCAGAATGAATCCATTCACTTGAGTAGAGTTACTCCAGATTTATTCAGTGAGATCAGAATCACACCTGCACAATGAGAGACGTTAGAGGTGCTTTTGCTTTGCTTTGTGTTACTTTCCTGTAAGTGTATTTTTGTCTCTTCCTATTTGCAGTTCAAATACAGGGAAAACAATAAAGTCCCAAAGAAGAAACTCAACTGGGATGGAGAGCAGGAAGTGAAAATATTCCATTCTTCATGTTTATTCTTGCCATAGGAATAAATAGGGCTTGGTTCAGTGCACAGTTCTGTCACAGCATGTTGTGTTTGCTTCTCCTTAGGCTGGCAAAGCTTCACTGACTGCCATGAAATCACCTCTACAGTGAGCAAATAGAAACTGGCTGATGCTCAGAGGGGACAGCAGTAATCTGGAACTGCTGAGTGATCTGCTCTCTCACACCTGCACTCAGTGATCCTCACCCTTATGCTAACAGTGAAGAGCCCTGCACATTTATCACTATGAATCTTCCTCCTCTAGTCAGTGGAGGTGAAGGACATCTCCCCCATCTGCACTGCATGCTCTTATTTATCAACCATCTTCACACATTCTTGTTCCTTAATACACTCTGAACTTCCAAAAAAATTCAACCACCTTTACTGAAATTTCCATGTTTCATTTCTGACCAAAGGTGAGCCCTGCTTTTTTGAAAAGCCAGAGGAAAATTCCATTGGCTGCTTGTGAACTGAAAAGAAGTGCCAAAACAAAGAAACACTTCCCCCCATTTGAGACAGCTTCTAGCCACATGTCATTAGGGAGTGAGACACCAACCATGCAACATAAAGAAGCTGCAACAAAACTTGTGAAGGTCTCACCCCACCATTCAACAGGCAACAGAGCTACACATGGACAAGCAGTGGCAGCTTGGAAACCATATGATTCAGTTGGTTTTCCTATGTATCCAACCCAAACCCTGCAGGAACCTGCAGCATCCTTCCATCCATCTGACAACAACTCAGCTGGACCTGAATATCAGCAAAAACGTGGTAATATGTAGGGTTTCTGTCTCTTTTGTTGCTAGTTGGATACCTCTCACCCCAAAAGGCTCCCTGCATAGCCCTCTGCCTTGTATCCACCTTCTGTCACCAAAGGAAACATCTTTCCCAACAACTGTCCTGGTTCTAGCCTGAATTGCCAAAACTTCTGAACAGAAGACATGGCCAGTAACTTTCTGCCTTTTGTGCCAACATAGAAGTAGCTAGTCTCTTTCCAAAAGAACCAAACCCTGGGATAAAAAAGTATTTGTAGATTTTCATAGGAGGAGGAGTGGGGACCATCCCATCGTTGAAGGGATCTTGAAAGTTTGTTCTTCTTTTGCTCTGAGTGAAAATGAAGTTGCAAGATCTCCTTGATCCAGTAATGGAAAGCTGTCCTGAATGCAATTGCCTGCATAACTTTGCTTTGGAAAGTGTAAAGCAGGCCAACCTTTCCTGCTATTCAATTTTCATTTTTCTTTCTTTCACTCTCATTTCTGTTTCTTTCTGCCCATTGTGATCTGATCCCTAAGCTACTGGGGCTTTTTTTATGCTTCTTCTCTGTACTAGTGCCATCACTGGGTACAGAGTAGAGTTGTTCTGCCCTCAGAAGGAGCTCTCTGGGGTGGGATTGGAACACGTTAGGGAAGTTTATTATGGCCCCTGCCTTGGCTGCCACACTGGGATTGAAGGAGGTGCCTCCAGAGCTAAAAGCCCAGGTTATTGCAGGCTGGGGTTCAGAGCCAGGCTGCGGAGCTGAAACAGCTCCGATCCTCTGCGGATTAGCACAGAGGGGGACTTGTGAATGGTCCATGTGATATCTGCTCAGGAGGTAAACAGAGGATTTTAGTCTCCTGGGCTGTCAAACCAACTCCTTTGACAAGCTCTAAATTCACTTAAAGCCATGTAATTTGAACATGCTGTGGGGTCCAAGTCTACTTCACCCTTGATACTGTGTAAATGGGCCCATTAAGATTTAGCCAAGTTTTGTGTGGTTTGTTCGTAAACAGTCACTGCGACGCCTACTTCGGGGAGATAAGCCCTCCTCTGCCAGAGCACAATAGGGACTGCTCACAGGATGAGAATCCATGGCTTTAAAATCATCAGAGGGGGGGAAAAAAGAGTGAAAAAAGAGCTGTGCCCCAAAAAACGTTATTAAACTTCAGCAGCTTTGCCGTCCCAAATAAAGACCGTGTTTGCTAAGCTGTGATTTCATCAGCACTTGAATCATAAGCACAGTCTTTTATAAATCAGGCATAAACTTTTACCATGGGGCAGAACCCTGCATAAAACTCATCCTCTATAAGAGAAACATTTTTTTCTTTCTAAGGTTAAGAAATTTAAACATCATGTAGGTACCTCTAAGTGCCAGGATGTTTCAGGAGAAGAAAATTGCATGCAGAAAAACATCATATTGCAGTTACATTTGAGTTGAGGTTTTGGGAAGTTTTATTTTGAAGTCATTGCAGCATCAGTGCAGTCTCAGTCCTCAGATTGTTCTCACAGTTCTTCTCTGAACCAGCATCAAACACCACTGGGCAATCATGTGAACCAGGTGCAGTCTTCCATAACACTGAGTATGAGTCTCAAACAGGATGATTTGGCAAATCTGTTCCAAACTTCAACAAAAAGCACAAGCTGAACAATGTCACCTAAATATTTCTGGGGGAAAAAAATCTGCCTTTTTGATTGATACCATACCAACTTCTTCAAATCAATATCTATGATTATCTTAAAGATATTCTTAAGATTCTATTTTTAAGATTTTCCGGTGGCATCTCTGGGTAGGAACCCAAATTACTGCCACAGGTAGGAAAAATCAGTTAAGGAGACAGAAACAGGAAGCTGATAGCCCACAGATGTTGATTGGAACATAAGTTTGCAAAGGACCAGTATTCATCTGAGCTGCTGTTTTCAAACATCTCAGAAGAGAGCATGGTTTAAAAAAATACACTGAGAAATTGGACAGATAAGGATTCGGTGGTCATGCTTGTTGTCCCCAGTGTGACAGGGTAGGACATGCACACAACTGGGCAGGGTTAGAGCACTCCTGAAGGTACTGGGGGCAGACAAACCACAGGGCACCAAGGCTCCTGGCAGGGTCACAAACCATGCTCTTCCACACCTACAGCCCTTGGTTAGAGCCAAGTCCTGGCTGTCTGACCATGGCTGTCTGAGAGCACAGGCAGCCACAGCAAGGTCTTCTTGCCCAGACTGCTCCTTGCCCAAAGAGAGCTGGCCAGATTGTGTTATGGCTATCTGCTATCACTGGCACTATTTGCTTTGTCAGTTTTGTGCCTTAGTCATCTCTATGGCATGTAATAAGTTTGCAGTGGTGGGTTAACCCTCTTTTTGCTCATATTATCCTTTGGAGGGCTGTGCTTGCAGTAGGCACAGTGCAGAGTAGTTTGGATGTTGGTACATTCCCACCCTGAAGGCCAGTGAAAGGCTCCCACTGATTGCTGCAGGGCAAATTCCCTGCTGTTTTTTAAGAAGAAAGCCTATAAAAACCACTGGGAAGCAGCCCTGAGCCCCTTCTGGAGCTGAATTCAATCTCACTTCACAGGACTCATAAAGACAAACCCCACTTTTCTGGTCTACACTTTACTCCCTGAGCCTCTGCAGCTTTCCAAGTCCCTCATCACTCTTCTCATTCAGGTTTTCTGTGTGCACACAAACCTTCTGGATCATTCCTGGGTGTTTAGGCTTGGTATTATCCCTTTGCACTGTGAGCTGGATGAGATGAATGCCTTTATAACAGCTGGCAAGGAGGAAACATCACCCTGCAAAACCAGCAGCCATGCAAGCACCAAAGCTGCTGCTTCTCCAGGTGTGTCTTGGCTCCACTCAGACACATTTGCTGGCCTTCCTTAGCCCCTTGGTGTTGCTTTAATGTTTTTCCACATACCTGATGCTCTGTTCCTTGCCTAAGCTTCCCCCTCTTCACTGTCTCAGTTTTTCAGCCCTCCGTGTGGAAAGGACTATTCCTCTTACACGGTGAGACTTCAGGGAAAGTGAATGAACAGAAGAGAGCACTTAGAGCCCAGACATTGAAAGGCTTCTTACACAAAACACAAAAGAGCTTTTCTTCTCATCAGTGTTTTCAAGAGACAAAAGAAAACACATTTTCTGAAGTGTTCCTTGGAGATACTTTGTTTTGAAGTGGCTAAAGAATTTCGAATGTGAGATAAGGGGGAGACACTGGCATGGAGCAAGGATAACAGCTTGTTCCTCCAAGGGCTAGGATTAAATTGCAGGGAATGCTGGCACTCAGCCCAAGCTCAGCTTCCCCGGCCCCAACACTTGCCTGAAAAGGTAGAACTTGAAACATGTGCTTTGCACTCTCTTCTTATCATCACCCTCCCCGCTTCAACCATTGTTCATGTGCTCTGGCACTCACAAAGCCTGCATCTAGGTTTTGCTAAGGACAGTGTCGATAAGCCAGATGATGAATGTGGAAAACTCCTCCCTGAGAGGGTTTGACTGGGGCTGCATTTGAAGTTGCTGGCAAAGCACTCTTCTGGTTTTTTCTGTTGTTCTATGCCCAGCATCAGGACAGTCCCATTCTGCAGAAGGCTGCACAATGTGGAGCAGAGATGCTCCACTTACAGGTGACTCATTATCAGGTTGACAGTAGTTATTGCTGGATTATATCAGCTCTTATTTTGACATGATGAAACTCAGGATCTCTGCCATGAGCAGTTTGCACTCTGTCTCCTTACCTGCTTCTGCTCTTTTTTTTCAGCAGCAGAGACTTGCTTACAGACATTTCAATCTTAACATTATTCAAGTCAGAAACTGTGCAAATCACTCACAAAGTCCTCCCCGCTCAGTTTGCAGGCATTGCTGACAGATATGGGATGTTTCACCTATCTGACCCTCAACACACATGTTCTCACAGCAGATGGGTGAGTGGGGATTTTCCTGTACTCAAAGGCAGTATGGAGGGGCAGATTGGTCAGGTCTGTGAATCAGAAAATACTGTGAGGCTTTTTTTTGTGTGCTGACAGAGAGTGTCAAGACCTGTGTTTGCCTACATCCATTTATCATGGCTTGGTATGTTCAAAAATGTTGTTGTTCTTCATTAACTCTTTCATCTGTAAAAAGCCAGAATCTTCATGCTGTCTTTGCAGCCACATTCCTGGGTCTCCCAGGTTAATTGATTAATGAAGTGGAGCTGCTGGTATCTGTGGAAGTGAGGGCATCTTGATTTAATGTAGATACTGCAAAGATGATCACTGGAGGCCTGGTGTAAACACAGGGGGCTGGTATGCAAAAAGAAAGATAGACCCCTGAGAGCCCTATGTGTTAAATGGCAAGGCAGAGTAGCATTTTACCCTTTTAAAATAAGGGAGAATGTGGGAGATGGTGGAAATTAGAGCAGGAAACACACAGTGCCTTGTCTGAGATCAACAACTTGGCAGTGGGACACCTGAGAGCCAGAACCCAGCCATGTGTCCTAGCCACCAATAAATAAATTTTCAATTTTAGGTGGGTATGTCTTTTTAAGTATGTGAGCTATGTGTCTATCCCTGGCTTACTCATTATCTCCTGGTGAGAAATGAAGAACAGTCCCATCCCTAACTGGACAGAAGGCAGGGACACACACTGAGCCTTAAAGCTCCCTGCTGGCTCCTGAACCCAGCCCCTGTGAGCAGGTGAGCTTTGTGCTGCTCCCTGTCTCAATCTCCAAGAGCAATTTTGGCGTGTCCCAGCATGGTTGGGTTGCAGGTGACTCTGTGTTCATCACCCTCCTGTGCCCAATCATAACAGGTCCCAGATCCAACACAGCCAAGCACAAATATTATTGCTGCAAAGGTAAGGACTGCCCTGGGGATCAAAGAGAGTCACAAAGCCCACTTCCCAGTTAGGGTACAAAAACATACTGGCACTGTACTGGGCAAAAAATGACCCATCAAAATCAGAAATGTCAGTTTGAATCTTGATTTTCTTGTGACTTCGAAGGACACTGCTGTGTGGTTTGTGTTGGATCAGTTTCATTTGTTTTAGGATTTTGAGAGACAAAATACAGATTTTAGCCTATATATCTTAAGTAGTTGTATCATAGAGTTTGGCCTGTGTTGTCTTTGACATATTGTATACATGCAGCTTTATTTTAGTAACAGCTGGGATGTATGAACATATGTCATCTATCAAAGATTGGAGAGGGAAACGCATGAGCTAGTGCATTTTTGTATAACTTGCTGTCATCACATTCAAAAAGAATTAAGTCTCAAACAAAAAAAACCCCTTGTTGCTCCATCTGACCATGGAAATCTTCCTTTAACCTTATGGCCTGCATGGTTGAGTAACTGTACGGAAAAGTTTAAGTGGATAGTACAGAGATCAAAAGAACTCCATCCATCATAAATTATTGGAGTCTCCTGTGCATAAAAAAAAAAAAAAAAACAAAAAAAAAAAAAAAACCCAGAGTCGGGTTCTGTTTGTGTTCCTGTGGGTTGTTGTTGTTTTAACCTGTTTCTTTAACTTCTTATTTTGATGCTGACTGTGCCCATCAGCCAAAGCCTAAAAACAAATCATAAGAACAGGGACTGTAAGCTCTGTGGAGTTAGGACGCTTCATATTTCACTCTTGGAGTGGCAGGGATCTGTTCAAGGATATAAATGAAAGTTAGTTTAGATTAAATAAAAGTTAGTTAGATTTGAGGCCTTTTCATGGACTGACAAACCTTAAGGTACCAAAGCCCCTAGGAAAAATGTTGTGTCTATTGGGACTTTGTAGAAGGTATCAGATTCCCACTTTCCCAGGCAACACAGGTGATATGGGTGTGATACAGGTGTGATACAGGGCATGGGAGAGCCTGTGGAGGTCAGAGCACACCTTTGTGGGATGGATGAAATTCCATCTAAATCAAGACAGTGTCTAAAATTCATTGTTTTGGTAAAATAACTTCTCAACAGAAGCTCAAGATCCAAATGCTGGCTACTGCTCACTTTAGCCTCTCAGACAGCAAAGGCAGCTGGACTTTGAAACACTGAATCCAGGCTTGGAGAGACTTTGTTCTTCATGCCACATTAGCAAAGTCAGTGAGGCATAAAGGAAAGACATGAAAAGTGTATCTATCTTCTGCCTATCTCACCTACAGATCTACAGATCGTCTTCCCCCATCCTCAGAATACAGAAGCTGACATTTTAAAGAAGACCTAAAGCTGATCTAATCCAGCATCTTGACTCTGACAGTAGCCAGTGGCAAATACTTGAGATAACTGCATTAAATCATGACTGCAGGCAAATTTTAAGTAATCTTCTCCCTCAGAATACTCGTTTTGCATTGAAATAGTAAAGGAATGACTTCATCTCTTAACAGGGAGTACTGCTCCTCCAAATGTACTTGCTGTTAGGACGTGTAACTTACACCCAGGTATCTTCATTATTGCTAGGAATATTCTTTCTGAATATGGCTAAGCCTCTCCCCACAGCAGTGAGTGCCTTATGCCTCCACCTGCCAGGAGATGGTGTTTCCTTTTATTTAGATGCCAGTTCCCCTGAAAGCCATGGTGCTTTTGCATTGTGAGTTTGGAGAAATACTTTAGGATGCCTCTCAGAAACTTATTTGTATCACATTTTCTGGTATTTACCTCCTTTCTCATTTGATACAATCACTGCTTATCTGGGCCCCTCCAGCTTGAGGAGCTGTGTCCTTGGCCCCGTTCCTCCCAGCAGCAAAGGCTCAAACACATCTCAGCCAACTTCAGGCATCTCAGGAAGCTGACCTGAGGAGATATCTCCAGAGGACAGCTGGGATGTGCTGATCATGACCCTGAGAGTGCCACTCTTTCTCTGGAGGGAAAGCTGAGGATCCCAGTGCCAAGGTCTTGAGTCAAGGGCAATCAAGGCATCTCCACCATGAGTTTGCTTACAACCACTCCTACCTGCAATCCACCTGCATCTCCTCTTCTGATCCTTGTCTTTAGTGAAACACCATGTCTAACCACACTCTAAGAGCAGGAATATTTTGAAAGGTGACAGGACTTACAAATATGCAGTAAACCAGTTACAGATTGCATTCATATTTGGCTCTAATATGCTCAATAAGTAACACCAACTGAGGTTTGTCTTCACAGTCTTCTCATGTCCTGAATTTCAGAACATGCCAGATCATGTCTTTCCCTTTCCAAGCTGCTGGGTGGAAGGAGAGCTGTCATGCTGCTCCCCATTAACACCACCACTGCTCTGCTCCTCACACCCAGAGTTTCTCACAGAAACCCAATCCCTTGCATGAGTTGTAGGTGGGTTTCTAAGACCTAAATTTCCTTGGAAGCCTTTTCCTTACTTATAAACAACATTTCCCACAGTCCTATCTGTAACTCAGTCTCTGAGAAGACTTGACATGGATGCCACGTATCTCCACAGGCTTGCTCCTGCCCCGAGCTTGACTCTGCTATTCTGCTGCAAATAACATCATTTCACTTCTATGCATGGCTCTTCAGCCAAAACCTTAATATGAACTCTGTGTGCTGGTTCTGAAGAGCTTCCCACTCCATTTCAGCACGTTGATTTAAATGTCCTTTGTGGAAAGTGCTGTTAAATCCATATGGACTGATTTTGCCATGACCAGCCTGTTCCAGTTATCCTACTGTGAAATGCTGCCAGATCAGGAGAGCTGTGTTTTACTGTCCCTCATCCTAAAGCAACTGACAGCACTACACAATCCCATGGTTCATGTTTAACTTAATCTATGGCTGTTAAAATTACTGGATACTATCAAAAGATAGAAAGGAAAGAATGGAAAATCTTACTTCCACAGGGCTGTGGTCAACTGAGTGTTGAAACTGGCATAGCTGACATTAGAAAGACCCAGAGTGAGGCACCATATAAATAGGAATTAAGAAAAGCTATGAGCTGTGAGGAAAACCCAGGTCTGTTAAGTGTCCTGCAGTCCAGGCTGGGAGGCAAAGTTCTTCACAGCCTTAGAAGGGCATCAGATGAGCTGCTCTGCTCTCCCAATGGAAGTGATGCCATGAGCAGGGGGTGACCTCCATATCTGGCTTTGCCCATTTTTGCAGCTGATGTGAGACTTTTGGTAGATGAAGGCATTTTAAGAACCTCTCTGGTTTCCAGATGAGGTCTTGCAGGCCTTCACCTTTCTGGAGAAAGCAAGGTGCACAGGGTGAAATCCCTTGAGAGAGGGGCCATACAAAGCCATGTGTGTGTGGCTATTCATCATCCTCTGCACCCACACAGACCTCAGCATACTCTGCAGCTTTGTACCTGTACCCACCCCCAAAAGGTGCTTCCTCATGGCTTTTCATGTTCTAGTGAAATGTCTGGGCAAATAGTGAGCGATTATTTCCTTCAATTGTTGCCGCCATCCTCCACCACCCTCAAAATCATTCATTCTAAAGGAAATTTCAAAAAGCTTTTGTTTGAAAATTCCCTCCCTCTAATTGAGTGCATTGTACAGAGATCAAAGCACTGTTTTCAGTGGGTCTTGGTCAGAGTTTTCTGAACAGACTCCAAGCTTTTGGTGTAGAATGGGTCAAAACGACCTTTGCTTCCCCCCCCTCCCACCCCTACATTCATAATTAGTGACTGTTAATTCACATTACCTGGCATGGCCTAGACTTTACCTCTAGGTCAATAATTCTTACAGCCTTGTTTTCTACAGAGTAGAAGAGTAAACAGGCTCCTAAGTCACACATTCAAATCTTGGAGCGTGGATCTAGAAAGGAGAATATCCCACTCAAAGTCTTTCTTATGGATACATTTCATCTCTACCAGGTTTCCACTTATGGGACAAAAGTAAAGGGAAGCAGAGGAAATAGTGAACCCACAGCAAACTACTGTTAAAAGAACCAGATCTCACATATAGGTGAGCTTCCTAATCCAGGACTCTTATAGGTGGGCAATGCAAACAATAACTCATTTTATAGCCCTAAACATGACAGAAATATTCCTCACTATGAGGAACAGGGACTGTTAAAGACCTAAGAAAGAATAATAAACAAGCAAATTTTATACATCATCCCTGGGGAAAATCTCCTCCCACACACAAGTGTCAGATGCTGGTCTTGGCTTGACAAATGCTAAAGCACTAAAAAGGGGAAGGAGATGGGCACTTCAGCAGGGTTTCAAAGCTGCAGCTCATAGAAGGAGACATTCATCACCTGCAGGAAGTCCTGCATTTAGAAGGGCCAATGGGTTATCAGAGAAAAGCAGTGGTGGAATGGCTCCAGAGAGAAATATTTAATGGAAAAAAGCAAAAGAGAAGAATAGAGAAAGATAATGGGAGGATTTACTTATAAACAGACACATTTCACTGCTGCCAAATCAGCAATCTTACTAATGAGGGTTTAGAGAGTCTCTTGCCAAATAACTAATATTACAGTGTGTAAAAAAGCTCAGGTTTTCTAAATGCATGATTCTCCAGCCAAAACCAGCTGAATGCTTCCTCATTTAATACTCAGTAAAATGTTTTATTTAAATATCTCATAATGCTTCCAGTGTTTCTAGCGTACTGAAATGCAATATGTATCATTTAAATCCTGAAAATACAAGCACTTTGCAGGTTTGTTCAAGCTACCAAATACATAATATTGTCCAATGCTGCTATATTTGGGACATAAGAGGAGACACGTAAGTCCAAGACAGTATTAATATTACAGTAGTTTCCCAGTCTCAGACCATTTTTTTTCCTAATTTTCAAAGTCTGCAACAATCCATCTGGAATTTTACATCCATGATCTTTTGGAAGAACGGGTTTTTCTTTCTGGAAAGTTTGAAGTAGAAGTGGACAAAGCTTCTTTGAGACCTGGTGATTCAACAAATGAGGTGTTTTCATTCTTGGAATAGTTGCCCAGTTTGTGTTTATTTTGGCTCATCTGATTGTACATGGCTGGAGCTACAGACAACCAGGCAGGATCAATGCTTTTCACCAGCTTTCAGTAATGTTGTTTAGGGAGAAGGACTGGAGACCTGGCCCAACAGATGGAATTTAAAAAATGGGCCAACACGCTGGAGTTTAAAGCTGAAAATCTTAACACACAAGATCATCTAGTCCAAGAGGCAACTAAATTACATTTGCCTAAATGAATGAGGCTCTTCATGTATGGTACTGTGGGGGGATTTCAGAAGGAGGACTGTCAAACTCACATTAAATGCAACATAATTTTTCCAGTGGTTCCCTCGGCCCTCTCTCCCTGGCAGAGCTGTCTCCAGAGGCTGCAGGGGATGTCCTGCTGGGCTGCAGCTCCTCTCTTGGTGCCAGCTCCCATTCCCAGCAGTGAAGTTAAAGTCCTGTCCCCACTGCTGATCCTCAGCTACATCCACAACCCACCTTCATTTTCCTGGACTTTATACCTAAATTCTTCACCTTGTGACTCGCTGGGGTCAAATCACTTTGTATGGTTCCAGCAACTGGAAGTGCATTTCCCTCCAACTATCCTTTGGCTATTCCAGCATTACATATTTGCAAAGATGTGACTAAGCTGAGGAAATCCTTGAAGTACAAATTGTTGAATCTTGTTTGCACTTACCCTTTTCCTACACCCTTTCTTAGGCACCTGCTACTGGGCAAGGCTTAGAAATAGGATAGTGGGATACCAGGGTCTTTATAAAATCATTCCTATCTTCTTGAGCTTTTATAACACATTATTTCTGCTATTTTACAATAAACATAAATCTGTGTGAGTGATGAGGCTGTATTGCTTTCAGGAAAATGTTTCTTCTTTTAGGTGGAGCACTGATCTGTGTGTGCTCATAAACTATGCTTTCTGTCTCATCCACAAAGGAAGTGAATTTAGGACTGTCAACTCAACAGAAGGTGTGACTGCAGCCACGGTAGCTCAGTCCAGGCAGAGCATTCACAGCAGCACTGGCAAATGGTGGTGCTGGATTTACCAGTGGCACTGTCAGTGAAGATCATGGTCCCAGGAGAGTTGTCACCAAAGCTCTTGCTGTGGGGTCTTTGCTGCTACTGCCATTTGCTCCAAACATTTACCCTCTGATTCCACATTCTGCTGGAAATTTAAGCCTGGTTTTAAAGACTGCTGCCTTTCCAAGCATGATGTCTGTCATATCACCCAAAATATTAGAGACCAGCATGGAATGACACGTCAAACACCACTCCAGCCAATAAACATGTAATCATGTAAGACTTAATGACCGGAAAAGGAAACAAATATTTTGTGTTTTCTAATGATGAATACACTTATGCAGCTACAGTAATGTTTGTTTGATCTTGGCCAATCTGCTTCAATAAATGTCATGTAAAATACCTCCTAGAAAGAGTTCAGGATACTGAAGAGTTTGGAAATTGCCTAGGATAAATAATACAGAAAACAGCTTTCCCTCTAAAAAGGAGGAAAAGGGGCTTTTCCCTCTCAAAAGCCAAGCTGATGGAGGAGTACAAGAGGAATTTCCAAATGTGACAGTCAATGATTACAAGCTTGCCTGTGTTCAGCTGTACACATATAATTGTCAGTGAAATAGGAAACTGCTTGCAAGGAAAAAATCCTTCCAGGTCCTGGATGGGAGAGTAGATGAGAGAGGAGCAGCAGCATCAGGGCTTGTGTCACTTGATCTGCAGCCTTCTAGGCAATGTCATTATTCTTTTCAAGTGACTGTATAAGCTGCCTGGATAAAGAAGCTGTTTCTCTGCATCATGAGGGTGCTGTGTCTCTGGAAAGTCTCAGCCACTTGGAAACAGAAGTGGCAAATGCTGGCAGTGTTAGCATAGTCATTTTTCCATCACCCAGGCTGAAAGTTGTTTTCTACCTCCAATCTCTTCAACACAAATAGTTTGATTTGGAAAAAAAGAAGTGAGTACGCAAAGAAATCCATTGAACAGAATGGGAAGAAAACATGTTTGAAGTGATCATTTATTTGGGTGCTGTTGTAACTTCTGTATTTTCAGGGTTCACAGGTTGCCCACTTCATATTAGAAAAATCATAGATAAACACACTTTACAAAATCCTGAGATTATCTTGAAAAATCATGAGATGTTTAATACATTAACAACAAACTTTTACTACTTTGAATTCTAAACATTAAAGCATCATGGCCCATATTCTCAGCCTCTTCTTTGCAACTGCTGCTTTTTTTTTTTTTTTTGGTTGGTTGGGGTTTTTTTTAAGGTCAATTCTTGTGTAGTCACCCATAGGAAAACAGTCATAAAAAGTTCACAGAGGCTAGTGATTTTTGGTTCAGTCAGATGCTTATCTAGATACATGCAGACAGAAATGTCATGGTCTTACTAGAAGTCTCACAATGTTCTGTGGTTTTGCTAAAGGTTGCTGGGATAAAGAGATGAGTATGAAAATTCAGCTTTCAGTTAGAAAAGAAAGGGACATCTAGGCTTTTATGTTACAGAGAAATGTTCATATGTGTGAGGCTGAGGCTCAAATGTTGATTCAGATCTTAAAGGCATGACTTTTACAGAGAGATGTCAACATTTTTGAGTGAGTTTCTCAGATCTAAAGGCCTGGCTCAGGGGTTAGGCTATGGGATTGGGATTTTAGTGGTACTCCAAAATGCTGATCTGATCTGGGGAAAATCTGAAGTTAATTACACAGGGAGGACACTAATTGTACACATGCCTCTGTTATAGGTGCTGTTTATATACAGACTAGTCTGTACATGTTTTAAAAAACCTGTATATTAACAGCAGCAAGTTCTGGGAGCATTGAGAATGCTCTAAGGGTATAATTCAATGATGGTCCCAGATTGCAAGCCAGGGATGCAATAGCTGCAATCAAGAAATGTACAGCTTGGATTCTTCTCAAGCAACAGTGAAATCTGAATTATAAAGCTGCCATGTAAACAGCAGCATTTTATAACATCAGCTTTTACACCTCTGAGCCTTGCTGTTTGGAAAGTGCTATAGGAATCCCAGTTCTGGTGCATGAGACACAATTACACGACTACTGGCAGGATGCAAAATGATTCCAGGTGCTGTGGTTTAGGATATGCTTCCCTATATCCATGAGTGACCTGGGGACAGCCATTGCAATGCCTTTGCTTGGCACCTCTGCACAGAGGAAACAGGCACCACCTCACCTACAAACAAAAGCTGGAATTTTATGTCTTCTGTGGCAGTCAGAGAGAGATCCATCAGTCTGTATGCAGCATGTGTGTCCTAGAATCATGGAATGGTTTGTGTTGGAAGGGACCTTAGAGATCATCTCATTCCAACCCCCCTGCCATGGGCAGGGACACCTCCACTAGACCAGTTCACTCAAAGCCCCACCCAACTTGGCCTTGAATATTGCCAGGGATTGGGCATCCACAACTTCTCTGGGCAACCTCCCCCAGAATCTCACCACCGCCATAGGAAAGAATTTCACCCTAATATCTAATCTAAATCAAGTCCCTTTCACGTTAAAGCTGTTTTCCCTTGTAATGTGGGTATGCAGTCCAACACCACAAGAAAAGTCCAGAGTCAGGCAGAGTTGCAGCAAATTCTGTTTCCTGAAAGCTGTGGGTCACAGTGGATGAGTCTGGCTATGGAGGGTCAGACCTTTGCTCTGATCCTACCTCAGCCTGCAAGGACCTCAAGGAAACTCAGCTAACTTAGGTGTCAAACAGGTGAATGATGGGCAGCTCCTCCACGGGACAGAGGTGTGAGGTCATGGCTCTTAATACAGCTCCAAAGAGTACATCAGTGTTCACTCCAGCTGCAGAAGTGCTGGCTCTTGCACTGGGTTTGAGCTGGTACCTGAGCACATTCCTCCCAGTGCCTGCAGAGCCTCTCCAGACACAGGCTGGACCTTCCTGCAAGGCCAGCTCCTGCTGCTGAGGAGGAATGCAGCCCTGGGATGGAGCAGCCTGAATCCATTTTCCCAGAGCTTGCTTCGGGGGATGTTTTTGTTTATCCAGCTCACCCATTTGCATTTGCTGCTTTGCTATTTCACCTCAGCAGCGCTTGCTCAGCAATTCTTCCCTGCTGCAAGCACTGGCGGGGTGCAGCCTTCCACCAGACACTGCTGGGACTCTTCTCCAGCTCCGTGGAATGAGTCACTTCAGCACTCTCTCTTTCCCTCTTCTCCTGCTCCTTGTGCACAGAGACATTTGTGAGACACAAAAGGATAAAAGTTCTCCTATAAACTGCCAGGCTAGTGCTGACACTTCTTGCCACACAACTGACAGGGCTGAGTTTATAAAAATAAATCTCAACAATGAAGGGCTCAGGATATTGTTAAACTCAAAAAGATCCATTTGCTCAGCTGGGGAGGTCTTCTGGAAATCACCATCCATGGGGATTTCACCCTGGTTTCCTTCTGTTGAGACAATCACTGTTACTATGATCAAAACATGCCTTCCAGAAAGGGGTTTGACTGAATAAAGAATTTGGAAATAGATTTGAAAATGTCTTGCTTCCCCTCCATATTTTGTGCTCAGGGTTAATCAGCCTTGCTGTTTTAATTGTTTTTCCATGCTTTATCTCCCCTGTGAATTTGACTGCCCTGAAATTCGAGGCTGAGCTTCTTCTTACTGGTTCTTGTTGTGCAGCTCTCCAGCTGAATTTGAAAAGCCCTTGTATTGCCCAGTATCTCTGGAATGTACTTGGACACTCTATCAAGTCAGCTCCTCAATCTTCCTTTTATTGTCCTATTTATCTGGAGGACAATTTCCCAAGGGAGGGAAATTGGGCACATGGTGACAGCCCGAGGGAAGTCACAGGTAGCTGGGGCTGTGTCAGGGATTATCTCACACCTCCCAGGCTTTTTACATGCAATCCAGGAGAAGCATTCTGCTGAGGGCTCCTTTATTCACCAACTGCCTTGGGAACTCACCCCTGCCCCAGGAAAATTGTAGGAGATCTTATGGGGAAATTAAGTGACATGATGGCTCAGCCACTCAGAGATGGGACTGAGGACCTTGAGCCCAGCCCATCAACAAGGGCACTCTACCAGGAACCCAGATTTCTTTGTTTTCATTACTTCATTCCCCCTTCCCACAGCCTTACAATCATCTTCTTTTGCATTGGCATTTTTGCCTCAAGGCCTGTTGTCAGCAGGTTCTGGTCCTTTCTCTCTGACTCCTGGACTACAAATTCCTGGGAGAAGGATCGTGGTCTGCCTACATCTACAAGGCACCAGAGGCACCCCCTGAGGCAAAGCTGTGTCCCCAGTGTGAAAGGTGGTGCCTGTTGGTGCACATGAGCTTGAGCTCCCTTCCAGTGCCTCCTTCTTCACAAGAGTCTGCTCCCTGACTTGTCCAGCAATTTTATGTTGAAGGGCCTCAGTTTTCCCAACCACTGAAAGCATTTCAGTGAGGTTATCAGTGCTACTATGAAAGAACACACTCTCCTCACGGAGTGGGACCAGAGGGCTGGTGCAGAGGTGCCCTAAGTGCTGGTACTCAAATATGAACTGACTGGTTCCTTAGATCTTATAAAAAAAGGACAGCCCATGCCAGGGTAAAAAAAAAAATAAAACCCAAAACAAAACAAAACAAAAAAACATTTTTAGCAGCAAATGCAGAGAGCTTTCATTTTGTAGCCTAGCAGCAACTGAATTTCACACCCTTCTCTCTGAAATGGACCTGGGATTTCTTCCTTCAGTTTTTCCTGCCTCAAAATCCAGGTTGGTTTGTTGAAATAAGAAGTAAACATAATGACTTTAATGGGATGAGCTTGCAGGGCTGTTGGCTGACTGAGGCCACCCAGCTAGAGTTCAGTGTGAGACAGTCTGCACCTTATAAGGCCAAGAGATGAAGGCATTTAAAACAAAAAAATAAAGGATCTGAATATGTTATTTAAATCATGGTGAAGGCAACTTTTTAAAATTCTTTTTTCTCCCCTTCTGGTTCATGACAAAACCTGATATATGCAAGTGAATATAACATCTAACATTTGTTAAACTCAGACTGAAGGCCAGCCAGATAGCTCTGAAAACAAACTGTGAATATTTTAAATTGAGTGAGATATACATGACAGAGTAAATAAAGGGCACATACCACATAAGAAAAATTGGACAAAGTTCAAATGCTATTCATCTTGGAGAAAGGCTTTTGAGCAGAGCAATGCAGCTTGGAAACATTTGCATGTGCATTAGGGTCCATTACTGGGGTCTGGCTTTTTGGGGCAAGGGGAGTTAAATCATTAAAAAGAAAAAAGAAAAAAAAGACATCCCAGGTATTGCATGTTCTTAGGTAACTCTGAAGAGCTAGAAAAAAAGAATAGGGGTTGTATTAGGCAATAGGTGGAAGTGGTCCAACATGTCAAGAGTTCAGTGCTACTTCTAGGACTTAAGTGCTAATAAAATAAGCTTCTAAACTGCTGAAGGCACATGTCCAGCCCCAAGTGCTTTTCAGTTCCTTAGCAGTTACTATTTTTTCTGTCTGATATGGCATTTTTAACTCTACTTCTCCAAGCCCATAGATACTCCCAAATTTGGCTTGTTTTGTCTTTCCTTGGATGCTTTTTCAGTTGACACCACTCTGGAAATTGAAACCCTTGAACTAAAATTCCTGCTATGCATAATGCCACTTTTCCAGTGTTTAAAAACTTGTCTCACTCTACTTGTGGATTTGGTGGGAATCTCAGCTATGAAAAAAGATGACATACACAATACATACAAGAAAAATTGATATAATTTACCCATATATCAGTAGTTTGCTCTGTGCAAGCAATAGGTCAAAATTTATGACTGGAGATAGGTTGCCCAAAAGAAAAAAAAAAAAGGATTTGATTAAAAAAAGTATTATTTTTGGGAATGTTAAGACTGGATTTTGGAGCTGACAAGTGGTAACTGGTGGTTAGTGGTAGATGATAACAAATAAATGGTAGCTCAACATCCCGATGCCACCAATGGAAATTTTTAATCTCTCAGCAGAGTTGAAACATGCAGTCTGGGGAGGTTGGCAAGGCACTTTATTCTGGTGAGAACTGGAGACATACTTGTGGGGCAGCAGGAGAGCTAACAAAACCCTACCCATGATCTCCTCAGCCATGCTGGCAGCCCCTTCCCCAAAACCCACAGCACCAGCCTTCCCCCCCAGCCAAAATCTGACAGCTCCTGGCAGCCCGGCTCGGCCTCGCTGTTGGTTTTAATCACATTGCTTAATTTCTGTTTTCACTCCATGCTCATGTGTCTGTTGCCCATGAACTCTGCATTTTAATAGCAGCACGTCAAAGGAGCTGCACTTTGGTGTGGGAGCAGGGAAGGCTCGTTTGTCACCTCCCTCAATATCGGGCAGCCCGGGCTGTTTGGATATCTCCACGGGACCTGTTTGCCAGCCTGCAAGGCGACAATATTTTTCCAAAGACTCTTCTCTCAATCAAATGACAGGGGTCTTTGTGCTACCTCATGGGAGTCCCTCTCACCCCACACTGCCCCTGGAATAAAAAAAAGCAGAGAAGCACTCTGTTTAAATATGCATATAAAGCTCTGCTGCACAATAGATTAACTGCTGTCAGCTTTCTATTTAGTGTGAGGAAAAAACAGTAGAGATTTTTAATTGATAATTCAGAAGGACACTCCATTGAATGGTGTTAATAATTACATCTGCCTATTCTGAGCTCTTCATCTACGCAGGAGTAATAGAGCCTTGTCCCTCAGGGACTGGAGCCCAGCTGAGAAGGCGGGACACCAAGCAAAGGAGTTGTAATTTGTATTTTGTCAACAAAAGCTGCTTAATCCTCCAGAAAGGCATCCTTCAGAGAGGCAAGCCTTTGTCCCAGGGTTTTCAGAGTGGAGGGGGAGGATGGGGAGGGAGGGAGAGAGGGAGAAAAGGGAATTACTGGCCACATGTAATTTATGGTTGAAAAGGTTCATTTATAGCTATCCCACTGTTGTATGCTTAGCCTGAGACCCTACTAGCTTCTCATTCTCTCATCAAGTTTGCCTTTTGTGGCTATACGAATGGTAATGATTTGAGGAGAGGCTGGTCATGGTTGTTAAGAGTCATCTAGCATGATCAGAACTGAAGTCTCAAATTGATATTCATGTCTAAATACATTTCGGCAGCATGAAATTTGGGGGTCCTTGCAATAATCATCTAGGAGCAGGCAGTCATGATGCAGTGCTATGCATATATGTATTTATTAGCCCCCTTTCTGTAAGTTTTCCAAGTTTCAGATGACACAAAGTGTTTTCAGCATCTGGCAGAAATTATAAACTGTATATGAGGAATAAGTAGATAATAAAAAGATCAGAATTGGAGAAGTAGCCCTCTGAGCTCTGGTGATCTGAACATAATGTCTAGTTTTGCTTTCAGGTCACATCCAAGGCAGAAGACACCTATTTTAGTAGGGCAGTTTGGGTACAGTGAGAAGCCCTGAAACACAAAGCAAGAAGCCCTGTAAGTGCAGCAGCTGCTTGACAGCTATGCCACATGAGGCTGGCATCTCATGGGGACAGACCCCAGAGCAGCATCACCCTGTTCTCCCACCTGACTTCCAGCCTGGACAGTCTGTGCAGGTCCCCAGTCCATGGGACAGGGCATTGAACACCTCCATGGCAGATATTTCAGCAGGCTGGCCACAGGTATCAACAGAGGTGATGTGCTCACCCTGAACCTTTTCAAGGTGTAATTCCCCATGTGTGGAGTCAGCCCCGTGCCCAGAACAGTGAGAATCCTCAACCCCAGGAGCCTCAGTCTGAAAGGTGCAAAGTAGGCCACGAGTAAATACCAAGAGTGACCTAAAAAAAAAAAAAAAAAAAAAAATCCCTGAGCTGAAGCCAGCAAAACTTCTGCCATCCTCAGTCTCAAGACCTTTGGTGCAGCACCACTTCAAAAAAGCTGTTTAGGTGTACTTTGGTATGTGTGGATCCCCATCTATCTACCAATGGGTGTCTGACCAGGCACCTTCTCTGCAATGGGCTCCTCCTGGCTTCAAGGCAGAGAAATGGCTGTGGGATAAAGGCTGAGAGAGGAAGAAGGATCTTCCTCAGTACAGGACAAAAATGGTGCTGGCAGCAAGGGGGTCCATATCAGCATGGGGTAGCTGCAAAGCACAGCCTGGCCAGCAAAGTGTTTAATCCCTGAGCTGAGGCTTAATGATTGTTCAGGCAACTTGTTATTGGAAATGTAATGCCAAACTGCATATCTAAACACACCCAGATCTGAGGACATTTGAAATCCAAATTTGCACCTTGATTTGCATTTTGTCATGGAGCCCTGGGTCTGTGACCCACCCAAAAGCCTCGTTTCAATTTATGTCTATTCACTCCATAAAAATTGGTTGTTTGAAGCTGGGCTGGCACAGGGATAGGCTAGGCTCCAGAACTGGATCTGGGCTTGACACTTTTGATCCATCCTTATATATTTTCCTTCCTTACAGCTTCATCCTTTCTTCCTTCTTCTTGTCTCCCATCCTGCCCTTCTCTCTATCTTTCTAAATGAAATTGCACACCCTGTCCAGCCTCTAGATGATGGCCTTGTCATAGAAAGTCTAATTTCAAGTTCAAGTGTACTTTGAGGATTTCCATTCTCTTAAAGAATTTAATTTTAAAGGATGAGCAGAAGCAGCAAGGGCATTTCAGGGACAGAAAGAAAAGGCACTTTACAAATCAGATCAATAAGTGTTCTTGCAGCAGACTAATCATTAATTTATTCATATGGCATGTTATCAGTGCATCCTTCCAACAGGAAATTCACAAACCAGAAGTTATTCTCCTCTGTACAGTACATATCATGGATGATTTCTTCACTCAAAGGCATTTTTCAGGAGATCAATGGGACTAAGCAGCTGTCACGCCACAATTCCTGCACAACCTTCAGTGAACTCCTCACCCTCCAAACCTCAGTGAAGTTTTACCTCTAACACCAGTGCTTCTTTACATCCTGACAGCTACCCAGTCTGCAAGCATGTTAGAGTACTTTTTCATCCCACTTCTTAGCAAATCAAGAGCTGAAGGCCATTGCCACATTTCTATGTTCTGCCTAGCTTTCTCTCAAGTTTCACTGCAGGTTTGATCTTCATGAAAGCAAACAGGGACAAATAATAATATGTACATATGGACAGAGCAAAAATAGTTCCTGGAGACAATCCACTGAATGCAAATACTATGGTAAAATCATTACCCAGATAATGAATTTGTCCCTTCTGCATTACCCCTGCTAATATGTGCAGTAAATGCCTCTGAGTAAATGTCTCTCAGCAAATGTCTCCTAGAGATGGGCTGTCATTTAGTTTTAACTGTGTTTTAACACAGCAGTTTCCCTGCCCATGCTGCTCTAAAACACCTTTGATCTTGCATTTGGACCATTAGGAACAGGTTATTACCTGGTTACTAATGCTGGGTCTGTGTAATTTCCCCATGGCATTACCTGAGTTAACAACAGAGTCCTAGGAAAAAGGGCTCTGTGCATCATGGAACCACGGCAGACACCTTTTGGGTGGCTGAAGTATGAGTGGTAGTGGCTTTGGGACAGTGCTGGGTGCTGGCTCCTGGCACAGCATTGATGTCTGCCTGTGATGATGTGCTGCAGCCACAGGAGCAGGGGTCACCTGCCTGTTTAGAAGTGTCATGCTTGCTTTACTTCCCTTTGGTAACTGTTTGCATTACCTCTCTTTGCCTTTATTATTACTGAAGGGGGACCAGTGTGTTCTTAATTGCAAAAAAGACTTGGGCACGTACCTGATAAACCAGAAAAACAGGATAAGAACAATGTCTTGATGGAAACTTTCTGTTCTTACAGAGTCAGTGACTTGGCAGAGGAGCAGCTGAGAGTGGGATCAAGATTTCCTCCCAGTTACTTCCCTCTGTATCCCCATGTCTCCATGGAATACGAGAGGTTTTCTGGTCTGTAAATAAACCAGAACAGAGACTTTTTTTTTTTTTAGTCTTCTCATCATTCACAAGATGAACATTAGATCACTTAAAAACCCATTAACTAAAACCCTTTTGCTGAGGCAGGAACTGAATCAGCTTGACCAAAACATGCTGCTCTGTGCCTGTGTTTGTGAGAGGATGACTCCAAATAACACTTGGGGTTTACTCACAAAACAAAAACAGTGTGTTTCTGTGAGACAAAATCCGTTCAAGGATTTCATATGCAGCAGACCAGCTTCAGCCAAAGACACTGTGCCAGACTGCTGAATTCGCTCAAACTTTTCCGTTTGTCTAAATCAAAAGGAAAAAAAAGGCACTTTCAGCAAGGGAATTAAATAGTTTGCACTAATTTACCCCTTCCCCATGTTCCTTGGGCAGTGTGTCAAAGGGAAGTCCTTGTCCATCTTTTCAATGGGGAAGATGGAAGAAAGAAAGAGATTAATTAAATTTATCCTTTAAAAACTTACCAAATGCTATCAACTCATTGCTAGCAACTGAGGTGGTCTCTTTCCAGACTTACAAGACCTTCTCCTGTATCATTTTTCTGAGTTTTGCTATATTTCAGGGAAGAAAACTCATATTGTCATCAAGAAATGAGGTTTCAGGTTATTTAGCTAAGCCAGTTCTATCTGCTTCCTATATAAACCAGAAAAAAACATTTCATTGCTACCACACATTTCATTATCTGTTCTTATCTTGCTGTTTGAATTTTTTCTCACTGTTTATTTATATTCAATGAGAAATTATTTATCCCAGAAGCAATATTTTCCCAGCCAACTGCCAGCATTGTTACAATTTTCCATTTTTTTTTTTTTCTTCCACCCCCACTTGCTATGAAATATTTGCACTGACAGATGAAGGTGGGATAGCAGGGTCCTCCCAGGGCTCTGGATTCAGTCCTGGCTCTCAGGACATGCCATCCCTGCCAGAAACTGGCCAGGCACCATCCAAGCTTAGCCCAGACCTCGCTCCCTCCACTGCTGCTGGAAGCTGTTTCAGAGCAGCACTGCTCAGGTGGCTGAAAAACATCTTCTGATTTCCTGGCTGTGTTTATTAGTGACCAGTTTATAGCCATTTGTTCTTGTGCCAACTCTGCCTTTTGCTTTAATAGCTGTTTTCCCTCCTTTGTATTTACATCCCTGCTGTATTTATAGACAGCAGTTATGTTCCCTTCATTTTGCTGGGCTTAACAAGCCAATCTCTTTTAGTCCTGTCTCATAAAACAGGCTTTCCAGGCCTTGGTTATCCTCCATCCTAGCTGCTTTTCTCCACCTGTTCCTGTTTGAATTCATCTTTTGTGATAAAGTCAAACCAGTTTAAAATCACTGAAATATCCCACTGACTCCAGGACTGGATTTGATTATTTTTCCAGCCAGAAGAATTGTAACAAAGCTCAGTATTATTTTATGAGGGCTATGAACAAAAGCTATTTATTTTCTTAGGCTCAGGTATTATCTAATTATTACTTGAGGACCACACTACTTAATAAAGCTGCTTTTCTGACTACTCAAGAGACACGTGGCTGTGATTGGCATGAAGCAGATGCTTGCTCTGCCTGTGACATGGCTCCATTCGGTGCTGGGAGAGAATCTATTTATTTAACATTACCAGTTAACCCTTATTTTTTAAAGTTTGCGATATCATCCATCAAATTGGGAGGATTGCTTTTCACAGGTGCAAATGAGTCATCACATGTTTGCCAGCTTGGTAAACATTTAGAAAATTAGGGGCTAGAACTTCAGGAAGGAAAAGAAAAAAGGAAAGAGAAAAGAAACTTAAGAAACTACATTTAATCTCGTGGCCCTTGCTGGGTTGTGGCTGTCCTACAAGAAGCAGAGATGGGGTTTTTCCATCTCAGATATTGTGCTGGTTTCTGAGATCCTTGTCAGCAAACATCAGTGGCTCTAAAGCTGAGCCCATCCGTAATGAAACAGTTATCCCAGCCTTAAAGGCAGGATTAGCTACCCGAAGTGGAGCAGAGAGCCCCTCTGCACTTTTTAACACCTCATGAAGAGATCTGGCTGCCAACAAAAGGAAAATCCTAATGTGTAAAAAATGCATAATAATAAGGACTTTGGCTGAGTGGAATTCCATCACGGATCAGATGAAATTGCCTTGTGCAACTCGCTGAGGGCTCCACGCTATGCTAAATGACCTTTGTACCATGTAAAATGGGCACTGCAGCAGGATGCGGGGAGGATCAGGGGCTGGGTTGCTCTTTTCTTTTCCCCCCCTATGGAGTTCAAGCTTGTCAAGAATACAACAAAAACGACAGGGAGAAAGAGGGGGAAGAAACGTCCCATTGAATTTTTCATGAATGATTTTTGTCAGAGGAGAAGGAACATCTGTGTTTATGAAGGGTCTGAGGAGGGGACACAGCAAAAGCAGGATGTCTGCTCCTGGGTACCCAAGGAAGTGTGCAATGCCCCATTCCAGTGGTAAAATCCAACCTGTGCGGCAATATTTTAAGATTACAGATGAGAAGGACCCTGCCTTTGCCCTCAGTCTTGTCTGCCTGGGGCTGCCTCCTTTGCACTTCACCATTGTGAAGCAGCAGTGACTCCCAGAGGATTTGGGTCTGAGGTTCAGTGGGTCTGGGTGCTCAGCACCCTAAAAATCAAGCCCTTTCTGCCTAAAAATGATGAAAGTCTCATGACAGCCCCATTAGTTCATGTGTCTGAGAAGGGCTGTTGGGTGGCCAGGCAGGTTCATGTCCCTCTCCACATGGGACTGATCATCACCTGAGGCCATCCATGGATACCCCCAGGACCTGTGAGGACTTTTTCTTTCTTCTTTTTCTGCTGGTGTTTCCTCACCTCCCTCAGAGGCACCTGGAGCTGACAAGAGCTGGAAAGGTGAAGCAGGGAAGGACAGAGGTACTGATCCTCATGGAGGTGTTAAACACTGTCTCAGATCACCCACTCAGAGCTACATCAGCCTCTCTCAGGTCAGACTGGCAGGACCTGTGGGGCTCTTTCCTTTTGTTTGAAGTAAGGGCTGTGAGCCTTTCTGTGGAGTCAAGGGGGAATTTTACTTCACTATTTCTCCCCTATGTTGTGATCAAAGATGCCCTTGAGGAATCTTCCACCACCTGCACAGCTCTGAGTCTCTGACTGTAAGTCTGCAGTTTATTACTGCAGGGCAACATTTTTTATCCCATGGAGGTGGACATGTGGAATTGCTGCTCAGTGGTGATTTTGGGACTGGACATGTGTTGCAGAGTTGCCTGTCATGAAGGAAGACTGAGCTCAGCATCATCATGCCTGCTGTCAGTTCTGTTTACTCTGCTAAGGACAGGGACTGATGTGCTGGGAGCCCAAACACAATGCAAAATCTCACACCTGCCACTAGCCTAGGATGCTTTCTTAATAATAAATAAATAAATAAATAAATAAATAAATAGACACCCAAAACTGATGAAAGGGATCTGAGGTATCTCAACAAGTGTGTTGTGCATCTGCAGGAGGGATATGAGCATCTGTTGTCATGCACTCAGTGGCTTTGTATTTGATCTGGCTATGCATCAAGTGTCAAACTTCCCCAGAGCTCACAATTCAAACCATGGCTAGATTTCAAAACAAATGTTTTTCAACAGAGCTCACCAGGTCAGCAGCCACCCTGAAAGTTTGCCCAGGAGGGTGATGAAGAGTTCTGAAGGAATCAAGCTGATTGCAGGTGCAGAGCACCCCAACATCAGCCCTCGAGTTGCTGTCCAGACTTGTATTTCTGATGTTACCTTCTGCTCCCAAATAATCCTGCACTGCCCCACACATTCACACCCACATACCCCGAAGGGTGAGCAAGCCTGAGCAGGCAGAGATGAGTATCTGCTCCATGGCATGGGATACCTAAAGTGCTCCAGGCTCCTCAGGGCTATCCATGCTGCCTTGCTGCTCTTCAAACAAAGATTCCCCGAGAAAAGATATAAAACCCACACAGAGCACACAGTATTCCTGAAGGCCAAAAGGCATATGGAAAACACAGCCAGAGAGGAGCTGGAATCCTGGGTTCTTCTTCTGCCCAGTCCAGTACCATTTTTCAAAATTGTTAATTCACTCTACCTCCAAATCTCTTTTCACCTATCTATGGAATTCATACCCACCTGCCAGGGATTTTTCATTAATTAATTTGGTCTGGGAATGTTGGAAGAGCTGTTACTGAAATATAAAGGGGATTTTAAAAATATTATTATTTTTATTAAATCTTCTTCCTCACCCCACTCTTCCCTCCACCCACTGCCCATGGCCAGAAGGTTACTCTGCACATTCTGAGAGCATTACAGAGCAAGTACTTCCACAAATCTCCCCAGAACTTTCCTCTGCATGGGCTGGCATCATCAGTCAGAGACCTGATCCATCTGGAGATAACAGGAGTAATTTATCCTTTGTGGCAGCTCATCTTCTCGCCCAGACATCCTCAGTGCTGAAGCAGGGTGGAATCTTTCCCTGGAAGACAAGAAGGAGAAATTGCCCTTGATATCTCTTTTTCTGTTGGTAGCAGCAAATGTTGGAACATCTGACTCTGGTGATGCCCAATGCCCCTTCCCTGGGTGAGAAAGCCACAGAACAGACCAAGGAAGCATACTTGTTGTAATTCCAGCTTTTCCTCCCACACTACTTCCCCTTGGAGGGGTTTTGCTCTTTATGCAGAGCTGGATCTCTGGGCCAGAGCTCAGGGGGTGGAGGTTCCCTCTGCCCCATCAGCCATGCTCATACTCCATGTGACAGCACCAGGGCAGCTGAGCAAGGTTCCTCCAGCCCCAGTCATGGACAGCAGATCTCTGCACCTCTGAGGAAGGACCATTCCCCAGGGACATCACTGGACACACAGTCCTGTTCCTGTGGGTTTTGGCCAGCACACTGCAAGCACTGCACTGTGACCCACAGCAGAGTCTGCCAGCCCCCACGACTCCACAGCCATGGCACATTTACCCACACGGACTGTGCTGAGCAAAACTCCATGGTGCCTTCCCCCAGCACCAGCCAGGCCCCTCACAGCAACCCCTTTCTTCTTCAGTTCAAAGTGCTCTGGCACTTCATCTGGAAAATTCTTTAAATCTACATTACCTCTGCCTTATTTAATCTTTTCGGGAGCACTGACAACCAGTGCATGAAAAAAAGAGATTTTAAGCTGAAAAGAAAGCAGCCCCTGATCACTTCTTGGGGCTAAGTTACAAACTGAATTGGAAACTGGAAGGTGAAAAGAATATGTTACCTTTTAAGTGTCACGTTTTTCTCTGCAAAAATGCCTTTTAACTGAGCTGTTGCAGAAGGCGTAGAAATAGCATCAAGCTATGGCCTTAGATCTTGCTCTGTGTTTTGCTCCTAAACAGGTGCCTTTGGTGTCTGGCTTTGGTTTTGCAGAAATGGGGGCCACCAGGCATTAACTTGGAATTTGGAAATCTCTCAGACTGGAGAAGATTTATATGTCTGTGTTGAAGCACAGAGAGTCCCCACTGCTTACAACACTTCATAGCACAAATCAGATCCATCCTGAGCATCAGCAGCACAGAGAGAGACCTGGACACTGCAAATACCAGAAAGAAAAGCAAAGAGGAATTTGTAAGCAGCACCAATGTAGCTGAACATCATAAATCCCCATCTGTCACACCTGAAAGCTGCAAACCACAATGCCACTTGGAGCTTACCTGGGTTTTAATTGAGGTGTTGCAGGCTGCGTATCTGAGGTGAAGGATGTGCAGCAACACCTTCATTGTACAAACATTCCCTCCACACTGCAGGGCAGACAGCACTTCCATGATCCTGGCTGAATCCCCATCATCAGGACTATTTTAGGACACAGTCAGGTGAGGACACAGCCCAGAGCACATCACCTCTCCAGGAGCCACAGCTGCCTCCAGCTAATTACAAGTCAAAACACATCCAAGGTCACCATACCCCCAAAGTGCCCTCCTGCATCAAAGCATCTACTTACCTAGGGTGGAAAAAACACCAGCTAGCCCATGGACCATCCCAGTTCATACTCTTCTCCTGGTGGATTTGCAGGTGCCCGCGACAGAGAGGAGATGGGCAAAGGTGCTGGGACAGGACAGGGAGAGGCAGGGGTTCACTGCACAGGTCAAAAGCAGATGGAGGGAGAAAAAAGGCTGAAGCAGCCTTCCAGGGCTGTTTTTTCCTGTGCATCTCACAAATATCATAATCTTCCACATCTTTGCTGCAACTGCACTGACATCTGCACCAGGCTCACATCCTGGGGGTCCAGTCCCTCCTACCTGGTGGCTGTCTCTTGGACCCCTTACACCAGCCACCCCTGTCCTCTTGTTTCTGAATTACTCTGAAATACTTTTGTGTCTGAGCCCTTTTCCTTTTTGCCCCCCAGGACACTCACCTGAGCTGGGACCCATCAATTTTCATAGAACTTCAGCAGGAATTTTGCCCAATTAAGAAAAAGAAAGCCACAATTTCCCTACAGATGAGATAATTTCTGCTATTTGTGAGCAAACAGGCTGTAGGACACGAATAAGAGCAGTGTAAGAGTATAAAACACTATTTATACATCACACAGGCTGACAGATGTTGATTAAAATGTCTCCTCTCATAATCAAATGGCAAATATAAAGATATATTTTCTTATCTGTTAAGTTTTCATAGCAGCCTAGGCCAGAAATGCTCTGATATTGTACAGTGATGTGAGTGCTCTTTGCAGAAACAGGGACGAGCTTTTGTTGCAGGAGATCTTGTCTCAGTCCTCCCCTCTGACAGTGACTTGATTCAACACAGCTCAATTCAGTTGTTTATGCACAGGCATCCAGTGCCATCAGACACAGTTTTCAGGGTCCCTCTACCCCAGATGGCACAAATGGCCCCAACACTTCTGTTTGATGTGCTGGACCCCTTCAGGTGTTTGACAAACTCCCAGTCTTGTCCAGAGCAGCAGATAACCAGTTCAGGGTGGTCAGATTGAACTCTTAATCCTCTGTGCATCAGGCTGAAGTTTGCAAAACTTGAAATACCTTTTCCTCCTTGTTTTTTGAAACAGTCTGGGAGACCTGGGAATGGGATCTCCAGCAAGGCCCTTTCTTAAGCAGGCACCATCATCTCCTTCTCTCACACACATACCAAAGCAATCTAGAGGAGAGCTCTTTCCCAGAGCACTGATTAGAGGTTTATTGATCTCCCTTGGGATGCTGGAGAGCTCCCCATGTGTGTACCTTTCCTGCATGCTGTGAGACCACTGAGTATGAAAACAAAACACAAACAATAAGGAGCAAATTGCTTTTTATTTATACAACAAAGCTGCAGGCATGCAGGGCAGAGGCAAAGGAAGCTCCATCTCTGGCTGCTGAAGACCTCCCCCTGAGGATCAGGTGAAGCCTCAGCTCATCAAGGCTTCATCCACACCCAGCAGCTCCAGGGAAATCTGGTTTGGTGGAAGGGCAGAGGGGGAAGCAGGGCTGTGTTTGCACCAGAGTGCTGTGGCTTGCACCCTACCAGCTGGAGCACTACAAGTGGTGGATGCATGGGCAAAATCCTGGGAGCAAATCCCACTGCTGAACAGATGCAGAGGGCCAGGAGCTGGAAATGTGTGTCTGCTACCAAATCTGCAGCTGGAGGCAGTGCCCTGAGGGAGGGCTGGTTCCATCAGAGCAGCCCCAGGACCAGCTCTGGAGCAGACAGCCCTGACTCACCAGCTCTCCCAGATTTGTCCTGGAGCAGGGTGAGCCTGCACAACCCCTCCACAATGAAGTGTGTTCCCCCAGAGCAACAGCTGTGCAGGGATGTGAGCCAGGGCAGATGGAAATACTGCTTGCCCTGCTTTCCATCCCACCTCTTGCACAGACAGGACAAACAGGAGAAGTCCTGCTTAATTCTCAGCCTACAGGCCAGGACACTGCAGGAGGTGCTGGCAGGCAGCAGACCAAGACCAGAGACTGATCACACAGAAAAAAAGAGGCAAAGCAGGGAGCTGAACCTGGATCCCTTGGGGTGATTCGCCCACCTGGCGGGGTCTCCTCTCTAAGGGAAAATACTCCAGTTTAACACCTATTTCTCCAATGTTTATGCACGCCTGAGTTTGCCAATTCCTCTCATCCTTGCCAGGGCCTCCCTCTCCCAAAGCACCCCAAATGTGCAATTCCTACCTGGAGCTGCCCGAGGGAGGACAGGCTTGGCTCTGGTGCCGAGCAGACAGGTGAGCGCTGATGGCACCGCAGCTCCTCCGGGGGAATGATTACCTGATTTATCTCCAGCCAAATCCTCCCTGATGTAAATTGTAGAAGCTCTCTTGGCAGGAAGCCCCATCCCCTTATATAAGCTGAAATATTGCCCTTTGAGATTTATCCATTACTGCCAGACTGCTGAGCCGTCTGTCTTCAGCAAGGGCCCCAGAAGAGGAGATGATGGTTGTGTTCATACTGGTTTTGTCTGTGCAAGGTAAATATTATTGCTCATTTTCCCCTGCAGCAGAGAGCCCAATGTCACCTGGACCGAGATTCCTCCTCTCTGTTGTGCCGAGACACTGGCTCAAATAGCAGGAATTCAATTTGGCCCTGTAAACATCTTTCACATTTAAATGCTTCATCTTGGGAGGAAGGAACTATCTTTTGGAGGTCTGAAATTTATACACATGCACAGAGAAAAATATTTCTGAAGAAAAATTCAAAGCAGCAAATCACTATGCATATGGGAATGGGTACTGAGTAAACTGCAATCCCATTCCCCTTCAGTCCTTCCTCCCTTCCTTCCCACCCACAAAGGTACACAACCACACGTACACCCAACAGCTCAGGTCCCCACCAGAGCCAAGCACACCCCTGCCCCCTGCCCAAATGCTCTCCCACACACCCAGCACTTCTCCAGCCCTTTGTGCTCCAGTTTCCTGGAGGGATCTGGTCCCCATCCCCTCATTCCCACAGCAATTACACTGTGCTGTTGGACCAGCTGAGTTTGGAGAGCGACATGTTTGAACCCTCTGGGGGCTGACAGGCCCAGGGAAGGAAGGCAGCTCTTCCCTCTGCAAAGCTCTGATAAGGCCAAGGGTCTGGCTGACAGACCTGGAGGGGCTGATGGGGTCTGCTGAGTTTTGAAATGCTCATTACACAACTGCAGATTGCAGAGGGGAGCAAACCTGGTGCCCAAAGTGTAAACCCAGAGATAGGGACAGGTAGCCTGGAATTACACTGCTGGAGACAAGGCTTACCTCATGTAATGTCACTTAAGATGCCACTTGAACATAAAGCCACTTCCTTGCACTGAGGTTTAATAGGTGCCCTGTGGCTGTTATCATTCCTGAATCCACTGCTGAGCACTGGCATGAGGGCAGCTGGTGCAGAGAGGTTTCTGGGCAGAGATGGGTCAGGTCTTCCCAGCTTGGTGACAATTCACAGCCCTGAGTAGGAGCATCCACAGAGAGCTATTGTCCTGGAAAGAACACCTCTTCCCTTTCTATTTCCATGTCCCAGTCTCATTCAGAGAGGTATCTTTCATTTCATCCTGCCCAACCCACTACATTGAGCTCATTCCTCTCTGCCATTCCCACAGCACTGAGGCAAATCACTGCTTCTCCAAGGGGAAGCCAGCTTGCATGCAATTTTCCCTAGTTGCAAGGGCAGCAGGGAAGTGAACTGTTGGCTGTCACTGCATGAATTGCTGTGCCCCTTCCTGGTGCATTCTCTATTTGACTCCTCTTGTGACAGACCCTTTTGCCACCCGGCTGCAGGGAAGAGCCTCATATGAAGCCCCAAAAAAGCAGAACTGGCATTTGAAGTGTGAGATCCTGGACTAAACCCCAACTTACAGTAAGACAGGCCCCCATCCCCTTCAGCATGCTGTCATGTTTCTCAAGGGCTGGGGACCATTGTTAGAGAACAAAGCAGCATTTCTATAAAAGAGGAGAGCACAGTTAATAAGTTCACTAACTGAGAAAAACAGCCTTTTAATATCTCTCTCTGTGACTCATAGTGTGAGAGCCAGCTGTTACTACTGGAGAGAAATTCCTCGCTGATTAGTCTTTTAAAGGGCTTCCCAGATAATTAAATAATGATTTCTCTCCCCATTCATTCTAAGTGACAGGAGAGCCTGGCAAACCCACTAAGCATGGAAGGGCAGCATGTTTTCCCAAGCCTTATAGGAGCTTAGCTATTCTGCAGCTAATCCGGTGCTTAAACCCAGCCGCAGATCCCCGCACCAGGGGACAGCCTGTCCCACCTTCCTGGTGCTCCAGGGCTGACCTGGGACAGGCTGAAATCCTGAAAACAGGCTTTAGGCCAGGGCTGTGTTTTCAAATATGAAATTACAGTAGGAAGGATGGTCTCACCTGGGCAGACAAATTAACTTTTCTTCCCCTCCGCTTCCTGAGAAATCGGCTTTGCCTGGGGTTTGCACGAGCTCAGCAGCGGTGAAGGTGAATCAATCCCTCTCTGTCCTCCCTGGACTGTGCTCAGAGCCACCACCAGAAAGAATGAGTGACCAATACGGGGGCCATTGGGGTTTTTTTCTGGGATAATCTGGCCTTCAGCACATCCACTGCATGTCCAAGTCACAGCATGAGTCACAGTGGTTTGCTCAGGCAGGAATTTCAGCCATAAAATTGCATGGCCTCTCTGGGTACAGCTCCACTGGTCTGATGGAGTTATTCTGGATTTCCACCAAGCCTAAAAGGTGAAGGACAACCTATGTGCTCTCCAGGTGAAACCAGGTTTGTCAACCTGGTCAATGCAGGATAGGGAAGCAGACATGTCTACACTTGAATGACTGCATTCTCACTTATTTTCATGTGTTTGGCTTTTAGAGAGGGTCCTTATCTCATACCTTACTAAACCATTGGGAAATTTCAAGATTCAATAACTTCTGGGAAAAATTAAGGTCAAAAATTAGGGTCACCATCAACAGAAAAAAAGACCTGGCACATATTTTACCAAATAACAAGACTGGTTTGTAGCTTCAGTTGTGCTGAAACATTTTTTCCAGTAAGCAGATGCTTTTATTTAATTGAAAACCAATGAGAAATATCATCTGAGACAGAAAAACGTTGACCAACCATATAAATATGTGAAAATGAGCTCGTGAGTTTTGCCCATTCCTAATTGAGAATCTGTTCTCATGGTTAATTGAGAATCTGTTTAGGGGCAAGACAGGGGTGGGATAGATAGAAAGGAGAAATATTTAAGAAGCAAGTGTTCTATCAGTAACATACTGTAATGAGAATCTAGCAAAAAAATAAATTTGATTTTTTTAACTAAGATCCATCTGGACATCTTGGCAAGGAAAAAATGCAGCATTAGCAAAAGAGATTTTTGAAGAAGTTGTTCCAACCTAAGTGCAACCCACAAGGGATGTTCAGACACTTGAAAATGTTATGGATTTGTAATGTCCCCACAACACCTGTTGTTAACCATTGAATTGGCAGGTAAACTGAGGCAGAAAGTGGTCAAGTAATACTACTGTGTGACAAAATCTGTTAGAGGATGAAGAGATTACTCCTCTCTTTGCTCCAACCCTCAAGGAAACATCACCCAACCAAAATGAAACCCTGAGATGAGTGGACTCTCTGATGACAGGGGATTTTGGGTGAGCTGCTCCCCAGCTTGCAGCCATGAAGGCAATGGGCACTGCAAAACTTTCCATGGAAGCCTGGCTGGGGGAGGATTCTCCTAGGAAAACTTGCATTTAAATGGCATTGAGCACTTAGCCTGACAAAAGGCAGGAAACTCAAAGCAGAGGGTGACACTCTGTCTTTAACTTACATTTTTATGCCTTTTATTCCTTTCTTCCCCCCCACAGTGCAAATCAAGGACAGGGGGTCAAATTGAGGAACTCCCTGGGTTCAGTGATCTTCTATCAGAAGTGTTTGGTGGCCTGTATCATCAGACTAAGCAACTTTTCCTGGGAATAGGAAACTTAGGCCTGGCTTTCTAACTCACAGTGCAGAAGAGCTCTGTAGCCACCCTTGTCCAAGGGGTAGCCAGCGCTCCCAGCAGTCCAGGTCCCAATCCCTCGGCCCTGGAGGGAAGGTTAGTGAGACAGAGGTGCTGGGAGACAGGAAGAAACAGGAGTGCTTTGTAAACTGACAATGTTCCCTTTGATCTGAAAAGAGTGAAGGAAGGCAGAACCTTTTTTCAGATAAGCCATGGAAAGAGAGCAGTCCAGAGCATGAGGGCTGAGCTTCAGCAGAGGCTGGAAGAAAGATGGACCTCTTGTTAAAAGATAAATGCTTCAAAACCCCAAAGCTGAGCTTTCTGAGCAAGAGATATTCTTTTTACTGTCATCTTTAATTCAACAGATTATGGTTTTCACATCTGTTGAAACTATTAAAAAATTCTAAAAACCCTCAGCAAAACTAGCCTGAATCTAGGGAGCCCTAGGCATTGAGAAGTTCAAACTTATGGTCAAAATGCTACCACTCCCAATTCCTTTTTATTAACCGTGTCCTTAGGAAAAAAATTACTTTTAAAGCATTATTACATAATTTGCCACGTGAAAGGTCCCTGTTGTTTTGTCTCATTTCTCTGCTCCTCTGCAAAGGCAGCCACAGACCACCTTCCCTAATGGATCAGGAGGAAAGCAAACCCTGCTGGTGGGTTTTTTGGATAGAGGAATCGGCAGTGGGTGCAGTAACCAACATCTGGGAATTAAGGCTGGCTCTCTGCTGTTTGCAGATGTCCCCATGGCCTCAGAGTCCTCTGGGGACAGACTTAAAAACCAGGTTGAGTTGAGCCATTGCTTTACTCCTAAAATGAGACAGCTGGTTTTCCCCCACAGCCTTAAACAGATGTAAGAGCCCCTTCTTCAGTGCCAGGGCAGGTGTTGAGGTGTGGAAATGGAGCAAAAGCAGAGGTCATAAAGGTAATCATGTCCAGGATCTTAGGGCAAATTCAGGGGCTTTCAGAGACAGAGGCTGGGGCTGCAATGCCTCTTCCTCCCCCACACTCGTGAGGAAAATCTGAGGTATCCACCAGCCCCAGGCTGTGATCAGACAACACACTGAAGAACACATCAGAACATTTCTGCTGTGCTGTGAAATGTGCACTGGGATGAAATCTCCACCACTGTGGCAGGCACGTGGGACTTCACTGCTCTAAGCACCCAGTGCCACTGGGTGATGCAGCATGGTTGGTCTCACAGTTGTGCTGCTCGTGTGCACTGAAAAGTGGATTTTCCCAGCAGAAATCAGCTCACTGGAGGAGGATGGATTTAACAGTTGCAGTTTTGCTGCCATAAGTGCAACACAAAGGGAAGGTGTAGCACAGCTTTCCCAGCACAGACTGGCCCCAGCACTGGAAGAACCAAAGAGGGCTTCACACCAGCAGGAGACACCCCCAAAAGAACTTGCATTGCTTTTTTCAAGAGAGTCACCAGGTGAATAATTGTCCTAGGGTGAATCTTGGCCTTTCCAATCTCCACAGACACTTTTGAACTGCACTGGGAAGGGAGCTGTGATGCCACAGTGAGGGGTTCATGTTTTCAGATGGACCTGCACGTCCAGATGTGCAGAGAGTATAAACTCTCCTGTTTACCCACCAAACACAGGCCTGGCATTGTGGCTGGCACCAGAAGACTGATTTTTAATGCCTTCAACTGCTGGTAGCAAGTCCCTGGCACTCCCAGCTGGTAACATATTGATAAAGCAAGGAAACCCTGGATGCAAGGAGCAGCATCTGCTTCAGCCTGGGCATCTGGGGTGGGTAGAGGTTCGATTTTGTCTTTTTTTTAACTACTAGGAAAACACGATAATCAAATCTCTCTGCCATTCTTAATTAGCAAGGGGAAAAAGCAGCACAAAGAATAATTAGCAGAGGCAACTTTCCTTTAATATGAGTCCACAGCCAGCCACTCCAGGCGATGAAACACATCAGGCTGGGCAGGGGCATTCAAAGTCAGCTACAAAAGCAGAGGAACTCCCCTACATGCTAACATTACTGCCCTCCTTATATTGCACTATAAAACCGGGGTGTCAAAAAGGCTAGAGATTTTACACTTAGTGTCAGTGGTTTATAGTCATTAGACTAATTATGTTGGTGTTTTTACCACCTTTATTCTACTAATTGGTCTAAAAGCCAAACAGGGGCATCATTACTTTACACAAACAAGCAATTATTGGGCCATAAACACACCCTGGTTTGTGTTCCCTGGGTGAGGAGGGAGCTCCTAATGCTCTCTCTGTGGTGTCTGCCACAATAACAGGCATTACTGATGCACTTGACTTTAGCTCCGCTGACAGAGAGGCCTCAAAGCTGCTGATACACAAGAGAAACTGGGTATTTGTTACCTCCCTACGAACAGATTAAGGAAAATGGCATCACTCCAGGTTCAGCCCATGCGTTGCTTGTTGTGCCAGCACAGCTCGACTTCATTTTTGGTTGGGTTTTGTTGTGTATTTGCTCTTCTAGGAAGGGAAACTCACTGGATGCAGGAAGAGTAATTTGTTTATAAGACACCCATGAGAAATGGTGTATTTCCAAGAAATTTGGTCTCCTTGCAGGCTACTGGGTGAAACATTAGCCACGACATTCCAAGACTTGTCACTGCCTAGAGCTCTGCAAAATGCATCTGCTTGGCCCGAAAGGGCAGCATCTTCCCAGGTTACACAGCCTGGCAGCCCTTCACAGTTACTGCTCTCCCACTTTGGCTGTTTCACTAAATGCTTCCAAAGAAGAGTGGCTGCTCTTCATTCCTCCTTGCCTTCCTGAGAAGGCCATCTCTGCTGGCTACAGCGTTTTGCTTGAAGGCTCTGAGCACTTCATGCACGTAAGCACAGACTGCGTTTGAAATTGCACCTACTGGAGAGCAAACATTTGCACATGGTTAGAAGAGCTGGGTTTTGTGCCACTGCAGCACTGCCAGGGCTCAGAGACCTGGGCTCAGAGGCCTGGGCTCTTCATCACTCACAGCAAAGATTTCAATACCATAATCCCACACAGAAACTCTAACACACCTACTTCCAGTGACTGTGTGTGCAAGGGGTGCTTCAGAAAGGTAGGGAGAAAAAAAAAAAAGAAAAAAGATAAATCCACCTTAATATTACCACACTGGCAATATAAAAGTGACCCAATATGAATATCATGGTCTAAAACTTTATTTTATTTGACCACCATACAGATAGCTCTTCTTCAGATGAGATTATAAACTGAATTTATCTTTGAGTAGAAAAAATGTTGACCATTCATTGTCTTTTAGAAGCCATAGTGATTTTCTGTAAGCACTAGGATATCAGGGAAAGATTAGGGCATTTGGAAGAGGGAGGTTTATCTCCTCAAAGCAGGGAATGACCTTGCACCATCCAAAATTCCTTCCCCAGTGTCCCCCGGGTGTGATAGTCCTCAACACTGACTCAAATGTGTTTCAACAAATTGAAAGGCAGCGTTGTCATGAACCATTAAATAATACATGTGTTTCTTACAAGGGTGATCTACTTTTAAATGCTTTTTGAAACAGGCTGTGTGGTTGGTCCAAGTTCAGATGCTGGAAACCTCTGTGTTTCGCCTAAATAAAGTGCTCTGGACTGAGGCCTTTCCAGGTTGCTGAAGGGCTTTGAAATCCTTCTGTCCATACCATGTCACTGTTTTTTTAAGCCCTTCCCCTGAAGACTTCATCAAGTATTCTCACTTCAAAACTGATGACACAAAATGGTCCATTAGAATTAAATACATATGAAGAAAAAGTCAAATGCTCAGTGTTTCACAAATGCTTTCTGCAGCACGACTCTGGCTGATGTATTTACTGAGCACGTCAGATTTTTGACTCTACAGTTTCTTAAACAAGCCAAGTTTTTGTTTTATTTTATGTTCCATAAATCCATTTAAATTGGGCTATAATGGTTAATTTTAAGCTCTCTCTCAAATGTTTCTAAGGGGCTTCTGTAATATCCAACAGAGCTGGCTCCTCTCCTTTGGAAATAAGAAACTGCAGCTTCAGTGAGAAACACTATCTGAACAATGTCTTCTTTAAACAGCCCCCAGAAGCACTGCATTTCCAACTCTAAGGGGAATTTGCATGTGTTTCAGCATCAAAGGTTGATATGACCCTATCACCTAGGGACTGTCATGTTATCTAAGTGCCCGCGTATCAGGAGCACGATAACATTGTGTGGCTCACAGCTGTTGCAGAAACGACATATTTTCTGAATTAACCTAGGCTCGGATTTATATAAACTATCCCTGATAACATCTGCCCAGGACTCTCCTTTGAAAACGAGCAGAGATCCTGCCCGAGCGAGCTCCCTTCTGCAGCCGGGAGCAGACAAAGAGCCAAACCAAACCCCCTGTCCCTGGAAAAGCCACGCTTGGGTTCGTGACGCTCATCCCGAGAAACGGCGGAGAAAAAAGTGTTTAGCGGCGAAGGTAGAACAATGAAGATGTCAAGTGGCTTCTCGGGAGCGAGCCGCTGTGTCTTGTCATGCTTGGACATGAACGGGAAAAAAATGTCTTTATTACCCGGCGCGGTAACCCCGCAGCGCGCCGCCGGCTTGATCCTATAACTTTCCCATTAGGAGAGGGCGCCCGCCATCCTAATGAGGCACAATAAGTAGATTATGGGAGTCTTTTTGTTTTGCTAAACAGCCGCTTTTTCTGGCGGGGGTCTCCCAGAGGTGCGGGGCCGGACCGGGACGCGCCGGGTCGGGTCGGGTCGGGCCGGGCCGGGCGGGGCAGAAGAACCGGGGGAGCCGCGGGAGCGAACGCGCGGGGCCGCGGGGATGGGGCTCATCAGTACCGGGGCTCTGCCCGTTGTATCTGGGCTATAAAGCTGTCAGAGCAGCCCGATTGAATGTTCCCTCACTCCTACCCCGGCGCTTCCTCCCCTCTCAGCAGAGAGCTAAGCCCCGGGATCTTTTGTTTTCATGAGAAACCACTGGCATCTCACATTTATAAGGACTTTTAAAGCTGTGCTATGAAAAATTGCTCTGTCTTAAAAATACAGGGGATTTTCTTGTTGTTGGGTTTCTTTTAGTTGCATGCAAACCAGCCAGTGAATTCGTGCAGTCCTCTGAGAAGTTATTTTTACAGAGAGATCAGTGCTTATTTAGGATGCAAAGGAAAGCACAGCTTTTCAGCAGGCTGCAATCTTTCCACCTTGCATATTCATTTCGATGACTAGAGTAGGAGACTGCTCCAGGGGAAAAATAGCAGGGATGGATTCCTGCCTCTGTGAAGGGACTGGATCTGCTGGAAAGATAAGAGGGAATAGCAAGTGGGCCCGCTACCCCTGCGATGGGTTTCTGAGCTGTGTTCCTGTAACCATTCGCATGCCGGATGGATGTGGAAAAGGTGATAGGAATAATCAAACCAGCCTGTAGGCTGAGGTGCAGCATACAAAATTGCATTCTCATTTTCTGTTGGTTTTAATTAGGCCACCCAACCTTTGAAAATCGAGGTTGGGGAGTTGCAGGTCACGTGAGGACCCTGCAGCGTGGCTGCTGATCTGCAAGGAGAAAGACTGCACAGCCAAGCAGGAAGTTTCATCACAGCCTGCTCAGATGTTGCTTGTCATCACTCTGGTCAAACTGGAGATTTATGGAGAAGAGCCTCTCCTATTCTGCTTTGGTCTGTCCAAGTGACTCTGACAACAGAGAGAGAAGTATAAATTTTGTGAAAACAAGTAAAAGTATCTGGGGTTTGAGAATGCTGGGAGCTGTTTTGTGTTATCAAGTACTCTTGTTGCACCTTCAAGGGGGCAAAGCTGCCTTGGTGTCCTGGCTGACCTACCTGTCCACAGGGACAGGCAGTGCATAAATCTGCAAATCCTCATTTCACCAGCAAAGCACATGAATGTGTGCCTGGACACAAAGCCTGGGCAAAGATGTCAAACTAGAAGCAAACGTTCACACATTGAACTCTTCTGATGGACCTGGAAATATTTCCTATTTTCCTGAGGAAATATTTCCCTGACAGCCCTTAGTCTGGAATTGTATCTTAAATCTTTCAGTGGATGCTCCTGTGGAATTTCATTGAAAATCTGATGTTTTTAACCCTCCAGAACCATTGCAAGTGTTTCTACTGAAGTGAGACTGCAAGAGGGAGAACAGGCTATTTGATTTGTCACTGCAGGCTCATTCTTGAGTGTGGTTAATACTATTTTAATGCTGGCATTGACCCATCATGGATTAAGATCCCACTAGGTGAGCCAATCTACCAGGGCAGATGGATGTCAGAAAGCCATTTTTACCCCCAGAAGGGCTCATCCAAGGCATCAATAGCCACACATGAGGCCATGCAATCAACAGTGCCACCCTCATGAGTAGATATCTTTGTATCTCAAAATCCAGGAAAGAAGACTCAGTTAATTGGTCACATCACTCAGCACTTGAATTAACTGCTGGGATCATCTCAGTCAGCTGAAATAAAGTACAGCATAAATGTGATGAAACTGATTAAAGTTGTACCAAAAATAACACAGGGAAGGATTTTGGACGTCAGATATTTTGAACTCCTCTATATTAGAAAAATGAAACCAACCAACCAACCAACCAACCAAACCCCAAAGCAGTCATTTCAAACCTTATCCAAGCAGCTGTTTTTAGTGACACTTGAGATGTGTTACAAACCAACCAACCGGACCTACCAGCCTTGGTTTGTACCCAAGCACTAACCCTTTTCTGATGAAGCTCTTCTAGAGGAATCTTATCCTTAGATTGTATCAGTGCATTTTGAAGGATTTTCCCAAATAATTTTCTCTTTGATCTCCCAAATGCCCCATTGGTTTTCCTTCTTTGTCTTCCCCATCACTGCTACTCCTTGCTTTGCACTGCCAAAGGGCTCTAGGAGCTGCCTCTTTCCAGAACTTGGATGAGGAATCTTCTGACAGCCATGGCAAAACTTCTGCATCCTTGAAAACACATTGCAGGGCATCACACTACACACTCTGCTGTATTTTTTAAAACCACTCTTTTCATGGGATCCAAAAAACCCTGACTTCTGAGAAAACTGGGAAGATGTCTGCAACTCTGGGCTGCGGGATAGGTTGGAGTAGGGTTCCCAAAACTACCAACAATACCAAAGGCAGCTACATTACCCCACTCTAAGGTCTGCCCATCCTTCAGAACCCCCTCCTAAGAGTCCACTCTGGACCCCCAGGGGACAGCAATAGTTGTGGGAAGCAGCTGGGGATGTTGCAGCACCAGAATTTTCCAGCACACAAAATACAGCCTTGGGCTACCCAGTCCTGAATTTCTCCATGGAGCATCTAGGGATGTGCTTAGATAAAAGATATTGTTGAGAATAAATCTTGCTTTACAACCATTTTATTCTTGGCAATGGGTGGGCCACTGGAAAAGGGACTGTTAGGAAAAAAATCTGAATCCCTATTGTTGGCCAGGGCAGAAAATGATTGTTCAAAATAAAGCATAAAACTTGTTAACAAGCAAAGTATGCTATTGGATTCAATGGCAACAGAAGTACACAAAAAAAAAACATGAAAACCTGCTCTAGGCACTCTGAATAGAGCCCTTATGAACTAAACCCTTTCAGAAATGTTATTTTATTTCTTCCCCTCCCCCTCCACCACCACTTTTTTAAGAGCTTGGTTTTATTTTTAGAGCAATTCTGGGTTTTTTTTTCCTTTTTCTGATATTTTCCTGTAAATAATAATTGGTTATTTTGTGGCAGCATTTCCACATTGGCAGGGGTGTGTAGGGCTTTCTTGGAGGTGGCAAGAAAAAAGAGAGTGATTTGTTTCAATGGGTTATTGTTAAGTGAATGCAAATATCTGCAGCCACTGGAGCAAATAGGAGCAGGGGATTAGGTGCAGGAAGCTGGCTGAGTGGCATAGGCCATCTGTCCTGGGCCTGAGAAAAGAGGAATCTCGTTTGCAGTGTATGTTAATTAGGTAGATGATTGGCTCAGCTGTCACCTTTGCAGAGTGAAAGCACACGGGCACAATTAAATTCATGTCCATGTATGTTTATCAAAGCCCATGTTTTTAGACAGCTTTGGTTTTTAGGTGTAATTTTGTCTTCTCAGGCACCGAGAGGATTCTTTGCTATTGTGCCCACAAATGAAGGGGACAAAAAAAGGAAGAAAGAAAAAAAGAAAGAAGAAGAAAGAAAATACCTTAATTAAAACATGATCTGGATTGTTTGCTGAAGCGTTTCTGGCTGCATTCTTTAATGCACTTGAAATTACCCATTTGCATCAATAGGCGTTAGCTGAATTTATTTCCATTCAAATGTATTCCCTTGATGTTTCTACAGAAGGTGGTAGGTTTGGAAATACATGTATGGCAAGTTTGGGCTCCTACGGTGCCCCCATTCAAACACAATGTCAATATCCTGCACTTAAAAGGGACCCGTTAGTTAAAGTAAAACGTTCCCTGGTTTGGGGTGGGTTTTGGTTTTGTTGTCATTACTTGACATCTCCGACACAGCATCCCCAGTAACTTTCCTTGGGAAGAAGTTGTCTGCTTGCAAGCCCCAGGGAGTTATTTCCCATGGTGTCATTTCAATTATTTTTGATTTATTTGTTTACTGTCTTCCAGTCCTAGTCAATGCACAATGGGCCACGTCTCCCCCTCCCCGGGCACGCAGGGCCCTGCCTGCAGGGTTTCAGGACACTGTGGAGTGCCACAGGAGCCATGGAACATCTGCCCAAGTGCCACTCTAGGGGCACTTTAGGGGCTTGTGCAGAGAGGGCAGGGCATGGGATCCTCCCTGGCCGGGAATGCTGATGTTGACCTTCACCCAGAGGCACGAAAAAGCTGCAGAGGCTCTTGGTTCCAGGATGGAGGAGCAGTCACGGAGATGCTCTCCTGAGGCTGCTTCACAGCAATGGGAGATTTTTTCCTCACTGTTCTCAGAGGAGAAATCTGTCACTCATCCCACTTGGCTTAGGCAAGTCCTGGGGAGAGGATCAGCCTCAAAATGCTCCAGCCCAGTGCCATTAGACTGTGCTCAAAGGCCCAGATCTCTAGAGACAAACCCAACCCCTGTCATTCCCATCCTCTGGCAGGGTCTGGCCATGGTTTCTCAGGCTACAAAACCAGGCAAGGGCAATTTCTTTACGCCCTGGGGAGATGCTGTGCCCCTTGTTTGCCTGTGTCTTCCTGCAGTGACTCCCCACAAGCCAACACTGGATTCACAAAGCAGGGAGGGAAAATAAATTGCCAATAACTCCCTTTATTGCAAAAGCCAAGAGTAAATGCATTCAGAGCTTGAATGGCCAGAAACAGAGGTTTTTATACAAAAAAGTTTATATGCAAAAAAGGCAGCTCCTAGTTGTGAGCAGTGTAAGAGGAATGCACATCTGTATGCCAAGGACTCCAATACTCTTTAGGAGTGAGGAGGAGCAGGGGCATGAGGGTATCATCATGGTGATGGGGCTGTTTCCTAGCTGATGGACCAGTTTATAACCCAGCATGTTTGAATGTGCACCTCTGCAGAGGTAAGACATCTCCTGTGTGCGTACAATTTGATAAAATATGTAGCAAAATCCAGGAGAACATAAGTAACAGCTTCTTTTACTTCTAGGTAGTGCTCACACCCTTTACATGCTAAGTCTTTCCTTCTTTCCTTCTTTCCTTCTTTCCTTCTTTCTTTCCCTTCCTTCTCTTTCCTTCTCTTTCCTTCTTTCCTTCTCTTTTCTTCTTTCCTTCTTTTTTTTTTTTTGACATGGGGCACAATCTTGAAGCCACCTGGTACCTTGCTGGAAAGGTGAACTCTGGGTTGAGCACAACCACTCACAGGGATGCTAAATCCTGTGAGAGGAGAGACAGCTAGGAGAGACAAGCAGCGCCACTAACACTGGGTTAGTCTGGCTGTTTTGGAAGATTGTTCAGCCCTCAGAGTGAATTGATCCCACAGCACATTAAGCCATCCTGTTCTTTGTGATTCATGGGTCCTGGCCAGCTCTATTTCCTAATACCTTTCATAGGCACCCCCTTACAGGTTGTGTGTAAATGTGAATTCCTTTTTAAGACAAAGCACTATATCAGCTATATTTATAGAGGATCAGCAGATGGCCAGCAAGCTGGAGAAAAAATTGTATTTGTCAGGATTATAAATCTGAAAGGGGAGTTTCAGCAAAACCTCACAGCACTTGACGCAATTAATTTTTGGAATGGGATTTTGTCTCTGAAAAATTATCCCAGGCCTTCAGTGCATGGAGGGTACAAGGAATTATGTGGGTGCCCTAACAGCAGCATCCAAGTGCTCCTGGTGTGTCCTTAGAGTCCCAAGGGAGGAAGAGTGCTGCTGTACTGACCGAAGAGGAAAGTAAAACTGGGCTGCAGATGTGCTGAGTATCCCACAGCAAAAAGGGCAACTGAATTTGGGTTCAGTGTGTGACAAGAAACATGGGATGAGCACAGCCCTTCCCATTCACCAGGTGCCCAAGCTACATCTGTGCTGACTCTAAGGTGTTTCACTCACTGGCTGTTCTGGACATTAGTTAACAACCCACATCTTTGGAGGGATTCTGGGGAAGCCTGGGAGAAGCCCCAGCATGAGAATAAAGAGAAAAGCTGGAGATGCTGAGTGAGGCAGAGACAGCCTGTGTCTTCTTGTCCACCAGTGAGGAGAAGGTAGAAGTCCAGCAGGAGTGAGCAGATGTGCTCCCAGCAGAATCCCAGAAATGGCACAACTAATGCAAGACAAGTTACCCCTTTTTTCTTTAACCACTTTGCTAAATGTGTCCAGAGAGTCATGCCATGGCACTGCAGGCCTTCTTCTCACATCCTAGTTAACCTGTAACCAGTTTACTCCCTCTCAGTACTGGAGACATGGAGACATACTCAACTGGGCTTAAAAATGTGTGTAATGTGTTAGTGACAATTGCCAGAAGTCCTAATTGAGATGGTTAAAACTGTGCATCAACATCAGCTGATCAGAGCAATTCCTGGGAGTTCCCCTCAGTAACACAGCAGGTGTGAAAATATTACTGGTCCCCTCTACGGGAGGCTTTAGGATGCATTAGCTGAAATGCTCTTAAAATACACTTTTCCCTATAATTAAAACCAGCTTTCTGCATCATGTTACTTTGGAGTCACAGCTTTTAGAGGCAGAGGATTGCTTTATGGGTTTGAACATATCTCAGAGCATGGGATGATGAGTCTGCTCAGCCATCAGAGGCATGGGAGCTCCGCTGTGTCAGGGGATGCGCCGAGCACCTGCTGGTCCTTCCTCACAGCAACTCCCTTTCCACTGAGGAGGATGGGCAAGTGCATGTACAAAAAAAGCCAGTCTCCCAAGGCCATTACTCTTGGTTACACTATTACTTGACTCAGGACTACCACAAAATTACCCTGATTTGCCACTGTCTTAAGCAGAAGTTTAAGCCAGCACAAATTGAGTGTTAAGTGGGTGTAAATCAATACCAACTCCTGAACAGAGATTTCTGGCACGTCAGAGGTTTACATTCCATTTCTGCAGCAGCAAAGGATACCATATGCAACTGTGGAAAATCAGCTCCTCCCTCCCCAATTTTACCTGCAAGACCTCTAAGTGGTGAACAGCCCTCACTTAGACCATTCCCAGCAGTGAATCTCATACACATACACAATTTCCCTTGGAAATCCTTCCTATTTCACTTTTTCAGTCCTTGGCCCTCAAAATTCCAACAGCAAGTGATAGTTCAGCATCATTGAGGCTGTTTGTCTTCCACAGACATTGGCAATGCTCCATGTTTCATTTAAGACCTGTCTCAAAACAGCCAGAGTTTTCCTCTGAAAAAACAAATAAAGCTCTGAACCCCATTCCTCAGAGAAAAACCCTCCCCAAAACCCAGCAAGAATCAAAGCTGAAGTATCCAGGAAAGTTTATTCTTTAAAAAGGACAAGTGGAGTTATTTTGGAAGACAACTGCCAGAGGTACTGTGAGAACACTGATATCCGAAGCTGTCATAATATTTGACCCTCAGAAAACAGGGCTGTCCATCCCTTGGGTAAACTGGGATAATATTAAATGGGGAGAGGCAAAGAAAACACTTGTTTTCTTTTGGAAGAGGGATGTGGAGCTGCAGCAGCGCTCCTCAGCCGAGCTTGCAGGCAATGGGGAGATCAAAAGCTGAGTTCCATGGCAGGAGCCTTTCATCTGCAGCTCTGCCAGCATTTAGAGATGAAAGTCCTAGAGTTTCACTGGGAGTGACGAAAAACATTCCTTAGGACCTTGCCTGAAAGCATGGCTGTCTGCAGAATGGATTTGTATTTAGGTTTTATGCTGATTCCCTTCTTCTCTTCCTGATTCCTAGGACTTAAGTTATACATGTTGGGCCAAATGCAGAAGTGGAGAAACGTCAAGCAAAGGAGATGGGGGTGGGATATAGGATCTGCTCCACTGACTGTGGGTTTCAGTCCCAGCTCCTTCAAGCTGATGGGTATGTAGGGTGGTCTTATTTCCCCTCAAAAGAGGGTCTTGTCTTTAATCTTCTCCCTCCATTTCAGGTCTCCTGGCTGTCTCCAGGAAAGCAGACAGGGAAGGAGGTGACCAGACTGTGGCTGCCGCGGAAAGCATTGGATATGCAACTATTCAGTGAATTCTCACAAATGATGGTTCTGTTCTCAGAAATCAGGATTACTCAGCATATGCTTCGCAAACAGGAGGGGATAAATCCATGGGATAATTTATTCACAATGAATAATTCAACCAGCAGAAGTGACTACTCCAAAGATCGGGTCAAAAGTTGAGTACTTGAATAAATGAATTGCCCTTTCACAAATATAAAAAGCAGAAATCTCAATATTTATCATTTTCAGACACACAAATATTCCAGAACAACATTTTCTAATGAAGTGGGGAGGGGTGTTAATAATAAATTCTATTGATAACAGGAGTTAGAAAAGCAAATAATAACTGACTGGAATATGTTTATATATGAAAAGTGACTTTTCAAATAAACTATCAACAGTGGGCTGCATTATGAGACTATTAGGAAATAGAAACTCTGCAAATAACTTGCCTACCCTGGCAACTGCTGAACCTACTGCCAGTAAATAAGCATTACCCTGGAGCATGAACCAAGCTGTCACAAGCTCAGAGACATGTGGCAAAAGCACAGGCAGAAAGACCTGAGATCCACAGCTGGGACCAGATGTGCAGCTGACCAAGGTGAAAAATGGGAACCATCAGAGTCCTCTCCCAGTGTTGCATCCCTAGAGGACTCTCATCCCCTCCCTGGCTGGGTGTGAGATGGGTTTTGCAGTCAGTGCTGCTCAAGGACTCTGTGCAGCCTGGAAAGTGTCCCTGCGTGGCAGGGCAGCCAGAGACAGCCCACCTCCAACCCAACCATGGCCAGCACGACTTGCAGCACAACCAGCCACTTTGAGGCTGCTTCTGGTTGGAACAAACCATGAGAAACATTTAGTTTGTGCCTCATCTTTTGTCTCTCTGTGGTGAGATGTCCATGGAGGCTGGCTGTGCTTTCTTGGAAAGATGTTGTCCACAGTTCCTGCAGAGCTGTGAAAGAGTCTGCCCTCACTGTCCCACCTGCTGTCCCTTTGGGTAAACCTGCCCTTTTCCAGAAATCATAGGGACAGATCGATCTAGAGACAGGAGCTGATATGAGCTCATCAACTCCTTTCACCTAAACTACTGCTGGTCATATTTGCTCATGGCTGACCTAATCCATGGCAGGAAGTCCTCAGCCCTGGGGTGCCCTTGGCCACCTTGCTGGCAGCAGTAACTGAACTTCAGCCAGATTAAGGGGAATTTGACTCTGCAGTTTGGGCTGGTGAAAATTAGGGTGCAAATCCAGTCAGTTGGCTTACTCTGGCCTTGAGGCTATGCCTTGAGCTCACATTTGGAATCATCACAGTACCAGATAGAGAATTTAATTTCATTTTTTCTCATACTGTTCATAGCTGTAGTGAGCAGAGATCAGTCTCTGACACATGGAGAGTGGGAAAAATTACTTGAGACATGAACAACTCCCAAAAAAGGGGAGGGGAGGTTGGTGAGAGGTAGAGGCACGGCTAACAGGGATTGGAGCTGGGGCACTGCTTTCCTTCTGCAATGGAGGTGCAGACAAAAAGCATCCCAAATATTTTCTTTCTATGAGGTCCTTCGCCTGCCCCAAAGAGCAGACATCTCCAACTATCCCTGAAGACCAGCTTGGTGCTGCTGAACTACAAAGAGCTGTGAAACACTGCCCAGATGGTTTGACAATGCAGCCAGGGTTTATGGCCTGGAGCAGGACAGAGAAGCAGCTCTGCTGGGACAGGGAGCCTGGGAGGGCTGGTGTGCTGAGCTTCACTTTGCTCTGCCATGAAGCCCTGCCTGCTGGGAACAGCCGTGGGCCACACAGCAACTTGGTGGCCAAAGCAGCACTCTCAACCACTTTGGAGTCCCCATCTCTCACTGCAGCCAGGGCACAGCCTCTCACTCAACTGTAGACCCAGAATGAAAGAAAGGTATTTTAAATGGATTTTTAAAAATTTTTATTTAATTTCTGGAGAAAAAAGGAAAAGGCCATTTTCAGTTTAGCTACAAGAATAACAAACACATGAGTTTGAGAGAGTCTTGATTTCTGTTTGCATTTCTACAGTTTCATCTCAACAAGGATTCTGGACCCAGGAGAGGCAAATAGTGCTCCTACCCTATAAAAGAGGTACAGGGGGCAAGAATGCAGTCCAGTAATTATAGAAAAAGTCTGGAGTCAGAAGGACTCTACTATAAGCAATTAAAAAGAAAATTAACCATAAGAACAGTTTTCTTTCGGTTTTATAGCTAAACCCACAAATAGAAGAAATACTGTACTGCTGAACTCCAACAAACAAGCATGCCTGATTTTAATGAGCAAAATGAAGGGCTTGTTTTATGGGATATGTAATATAATGGTCCCATGGTAAGGGAGCCTATTTCTCCACTGCTCTGAACTGCATGCAGTTATTCCAAATAGTGTGAAGTGGATGTAAAATGCTACCAAACCCAAATGTCTTCCTTTTGTCCTCCTTCAGTCCTCTCCTACACCTCTGAATGTATGTTTGCACCACTGTGCTGTGTGTGGATCAGCAGATTAAATGGAAAGGACAAGTATTCTCGTTAGGGAAGGAGGGGAAGGGAAGGAGGTAGGCTCTGGACTCATCTCCTTGCCACAAACTTCCTGTATGATCCTGGCTGAGTCACCTAATTTTGGCAGGAAAAGTGATGGCAGAGGCCCAGAGGTCCCAGTCGCTGGTGGAGGTGGGATGCAGGGGACTGGCAGATGTGAAGCACCAATGCCATGGCTGAACCATGCATCTTCCCACTTGGTGCTCCTTAAGTGCTTCCATGGAACTCTGACTCTGCTCTCAGGGACAAAACACCATTCCTCATGTGACTGTAGCCACCAAGGCACTCAAATACCCCTACAACAGGGGGGCACCAGAGTTTGGAAATGAATTTTGCTGTTATTGTGGCAAAAATACTGTGGTCTATGAATACAGAGACAATAAGCAAAAGGCTGGCAGCAGCAAGGATGCAGTCCAAAAAATTCTCAGGGGGAGCTGCAAACAGCTGGGCTCTCCCTCCACACCAGCAAAGACCACTGGTGTCCATGTGTGTGAGGGGCACCATCACACACAACACGTCCTCATCCCTTCCCACCACACCCCTCCTTGCATTCCCTCAGCTCTCTCACAGCCGAGTTAAAAAACCCTAACTATGCTTATACCCCCAACACTGCCACCACCCTTTGTCCCACAAACTAATCTGTGCTTACTCACCCAAACATTCTAAAATAAAAAGGCAACTTGTTGTTTATAAATGCAAAATAAATTTATGACTTGTTTGCCAGGGTTTTAAGGGAAATAGTCTTAAGGCTATATAGCAAAAATTATTTCCAGTTGACTCCTTCCACCCCATCAGTTTCAAAGAACCAATTTATTGGCTACTTCGTTTTTGCTTTATTCAAAAAGAAAAGATTTTTTTTTTAATTATTCTCACTCTCATATTTCATGTCATTCTTCTTGTGGGTAAGAACAGAGCAGGAATACCAGCAGAGAGAAGAGGTAAAGGTCTGAACAGCACCTGGATATGGGTGAAAGCAGTAATCTTCAAAGCTGGCTTTTGTCTCTTGTAGCCCCTATGGCACGAGACAGTGATCTCACCCAGGGTCATGCTCCTGCTCCTTCTCCTTCCTCCTGCCTCTTCTCTCTCAGTTTTGGGTGTTGCTGGTAGAGGCTGCTCCGTTTAGAGACAAAAAGCCAGGGTTGCCTGTCTCAGGGCACAACACATGGTGAAGCTCAGAGCATCCCAGGCTGCGCTTTCCAAGGTGGTGACACCCCAGGCCCTTTTCCCCAGAGATGGGTTTGGGTGCCCAGAGGGACCAAGCAGCCAGGATCAGCCCCAGGCAGGCAGCACTGCAGGCCTTGGGTGCCACCAGGACTGTGGAAATGGCTTAAACACAATGACCACAGGTGGTTTGGATGGCAGACTGGTCTAGTGGAAGGTGGAAGGGGGTTGAAATGAGGTGATGTTTGAGGCCCTTACAACCCAAGCCATTCTACAATTCTGTGATTGCAAACCAGGTAAAGTTGCTGCTCCTCAGCAATTTCTCAGGGATACCAGCAATCTCTGGAGTAAACAATCTCACCAACTGCACCCCTGGGGAGTGCCTTACTTTGAGCCAGTAAGAAAGCCACCATCCCCACCAGGTTTGCTGGAGGTTGGACTGTTGAAGAGGGGGATGAGGAGGCAACACCAATTTGGCGCTTACATCCCCTAGAGTGAGAAAAAACTCTCTGCAGTGGTTGCAGCAGAGGTTTTAAAGGCAGAGATATCTACTGTCCTTGTCCTGGGCCAATGCAAAGTCCATTCCAGAGGTACCCAGCTGCTCTCCCTCACCATGCATACAACAGCAGCATGCATAGCTGATTCTCAGACATACTGCAGGGTATTTCATATTTGTTTTATTCTGATTTGGATTTTTTCTTTTCAGTAACAGCAAGTAAACCAGAAATTAAGGATTTTGAAAGATTAATTTGCTTGCAAATTCAGGGTGATCTGGGCTAATAGTTTCAGCCAGAGGGGGGAAATAAAAAAAAAAGGAAGCAAAGAGAATAGAGTGGGAGGAGAATTCTGAAAAAATTTCAAAACACATTGTTTCAAAATCTTCTAAACAAAATGGGTTGGGTTTTTTCTGAAATACAAAAATGTTTCATTTCGACATTTTCCCATTCGGGTCTCAAAACAGCCTTTTTGTTTTACAAACTAATATAAATCAAAAGAAAACAAAGTTGAATGAAAAGGTTAATAAATGCAATAAAACATTTGGGGTTTGGACTGAAGAAAATATTTGGTCTTGACCCTATAGGAATCTCTTCCCTTTTTTTCCCTCAGTTTGCCAAGAAAATGCAAATAATTTGTTTTGGTTTGACCTGAAGCAATTTATTTATCATTCTTGGAACATGAAATGCCATTGTTTACCTAGATCAACTCATCAGCTCCCTGGCACCCTTTTCTTGGGGGAATTAAGGAGATCAAGGGGATTAGGAGAGACCACACTGAGCTGCTGCCAGGAGGGTTGATGTGGGGTCTGAGCTTTTTGATCCCAGGAGGAGTGCTTAGGTGCTGTAGTACCCACAGTGCCCTCAGGAGAAGAAGCAGATGTGGGGAGAGGTAAGATTTTTTATTAGTCTCAAATAAAAGATTAATGAAAGATATTATCTACACTCACAAGACTTACCTTGCCTGGAAGGTGAGGCACGGTCACTGCTGGAGCACAGCTCTGTCCCAAAGGACACCATAACATCCTGACAGAGTAGATTTTACGGGCTTTGGAAAGGAAATCAGGATGGACAGGTTTCACAACTTGCCCTCTGAGAAAAAAGGCAGCAAATCCTATCCCTGTCCATACACTTGAGAGCTGTCAGGCAGACACGGGAACAATGTGGAGGCTCCTCAAACAGGGCTGGCCCCGGGCTGAGCTCCTCGCTGTGCCATGCCAGGGGCTCCTGCATAACATGTGATTGATTTTGGTTGCGTAATGCTGAGCTGTAAAACATCATCAGCTGCTACTCATTACACAGGCACAGCCCTTCTTGAATAGAAACCATAGCAGAAAATAGATCTGGGGATGTAAAACCTGACATCTTGAATTCATAAACGGAGCGACAGCATTCTTGTTTAGAGTCTGAGGGTGGCCTGTTCTGAACTCGCCTTTTTTTATACCAGATGAGTCTAACCTCAGAGCCAGGATGACTCCAGCTCATATCATTAGCCTAAGGCAAAGAAAAGACCATGTCTCAAGTCTCAGTGCTAAAGTCTCTACAAAGTGCTCAAGCCAGGGACGCTGAGTCTGATCCTGCCGTCTCAGCAGATGCACTGACTCTCCTCAGCAGGGATGAAGGGTGCCACTCCAGGCTGCAGTCAGGCTATCCTCAGCAGGAATGAGTCTCAGCCACTAGAAAGAGGCAGAAAATAAACCGAAAAATCACTCTCCTCCCTACCCCACTCCCAAATCAGTTTCACTTCTGAAAGCAGTGACCCAGAGCTGTGTCAAAGAGAGGGACAAGATCAACTATTTTCATTAAGCAGTGGAGGGCCTGGGGGAAGGACTCATTGACCTCTCAAGGTCTTCTACAGTTTTTTGGTCTTCACAATTTTTTTTTTACAGTTCCACATACTTGTTTCATTTAGACGTGGGTTTGGGGAGATTGGGTGTTTATGCCAAATCTCCTGTATGAGCCCAGGGAAGATATCTAACCTCTTCCTGCCTTTCCAAACCCATGATAATATGTATTGACAGACCCACAGTGCTGACTTTGGCTGGAATAGAGTTAATCTTCATAGAAGCTGGTATGGGACTGTGTTTTGGATTTGTGCTGGGAACTGTTGATAATCCAGGGGTGTTTTTGTTATTGCTGAGCAGGACTCACACACAGCCAGGGCCTTTTCTGCTCCTCACCCCACCCCAGCAGCGAGGAGGCTGGGGGTGCACAAGGAGCTGGGAGGGGACACAGCTGGGGCAGCTGACCCCAAATAACCCAAGGATACTCCAGACCATATTTATGGCATCAGGCTCAGTATACGAAGCTGGGGGAAGAAGGAGGAAGGGGGGTTGTTCAGAGTGCTGGCATTTGTCTTCCCAAGCCACTGCTCCGTGTGATGGAGCCCGGCTGTCCTGGGGATGGCTGAACACCTGCCTGGGGAAGTGGTGAATTTATTCCTTGTTCTGCTTTGCTTGTTTGGGACTTTTGCTTTATCCATTAAACTGTCTTTATCTTAACCCATGGATTTTCTCCCTTCTACTCTTCTGATTCTCTCCCACACCCCACTGAGAGGTGAGTGAGCAGCTCTGTGGGGCTGAGTTGCTGGCTGGGTTTAAACCATGATATCGATTCATAAAAGTGAGATACTTAGATAGTGGTGCTGGAGACATGAAGTATCCATCTGGCCAGCAGGTATGGACAATTGCAAGAGTAACCTGAGACAGTATTAATTTGTCTCAAATACACCCTATCACTATCCCTAACCTGCCTTTATCCAGTTTTCTTTAGTGCATCCACTAACAATAGTGAGATCTTTTCCTGCAGCTCCTTTTGCAGCTCCTTGTGCCCTCTCCACACCATGGATCACCCTTTTGCAGATTCTTTTCAAGGTGTCTGGCAGTGCAAGCCCCTTTCTTACCTACGCTGTGCGAGGGAAGAAATCAAATACAAGATAAAAACACACTCTGTGCAGCGGCCTGGCTTAAGCATGCTGTCACCAGGTCCTGTCTATTTATTCTTTGTCAGCTCTTTCTGCTTGCTCCATATTTCCTCACATATTTTGAATCTGCGTCTAATTCAAGTATTACATCCATTTATTTTCTTAAAACACTTAGTCCCCTGAACCGTGTTTTTATGCTGGGTAGCCATCACTGCAAGCACAGTGCTGAAATAAGGCATTTATTGGCTGCAGCTCCAGGGATTTTAACCGGATATCTGCCTTTGTTTAAATTAAGTAAACCAGGATGTTTCCTAAACACCATAAGGACAGAAGTTTAGACTTCTACTGAATCAGCTTTTTGACCTAAAGCCAGAAATGCTTCAGTCAAGGACATCCCCCGAAGGAGCCCAAGGAGCCTGAAAATCCCGTTCCATCATGTCCAAGGGGCTCTGTGGCTCACTCTGTGGGGGACACCAGCCCCAATCCTTTGGAGGGGATGCCTACCCCTGTAAAGTGCCTACCTGTAGGGACTCAAAACTGCATGAGATACATCCCACTCTTCAAATGCATTTTTGGATACAGGGCTGTAGTTTGTATACCTAGATGCATACTGACTCGTGCTCCCCAGTGAAAACAAACCTGCAGCCAGTGGTGGGGTACAGCTTTAGACACTTCTACAGAGCCATGGGCTGATACCTTCAGTTTTTATCAGGTGAAGAGTTTCCAAAGTGCTCAAATGTGGACTCAAAGTAAAATAGAGATTTCAGCACTGTTTCTTACACTGATTAACTTTCTGGAAGCCTAGAAGTTAAGTATACAATTTCCATAAGCAACAGATGGCAGATGGACATATCTTCCAAGCAGATTCACAGCCTCTGAAGACTGGAGAGTCCCAAAACCCAAGCTTTTAAGGCATCTATGCATCCTCAGACTTGCATTTTTATTTCCTTCTGGAGAACCAAACCATGGTGGCCCAGATGTAGCACAGAGGGATCCAAAGAGGAAAGAATCAGCATACCCAAAGAAAATTGACTGCTGCAAATATTGACTGCTGGGTGAAGAGGGAGGGTGAGTAATTCCTATCAGAAATTGGTTCAATTATTGGAAATGCTGACAAAAACAAAATGCGCAATAAACTATGGGTGTTCCCAGCCAAAGGCTCAAACAGTTTTGCTGTCCTTCAGCCACAGGGCACCAACAAAACAACCCAGAAACTGCTGATGAAATTAATCATTAATTCTCTTAATTAAACAACTGAGAAAAAGCTTTGTAATCAAATATCTACCTTCCTTTTGTCAAGAACAGCTAACACTTTTGCAACACGGGGTTTGGAGAGCAATCTCTCAAGGTCAGTTTTAGATTGAACTGATTCCCATTTGAGCTCTGAGGTGCTTGGCTTGGTTGTTTCCCTGTGAGCTCCACTCATAAACCATTACTGGGGCTTTACTCTTCCAGCTTCTCTCTCTAAAGTCACCTGATCTATTTAAGGAAAGAGACACTTCTCTCTAGGAATTATGTTAGTAAAATATGACCAGCAGTCCTGACTGTGGCATGTCTACAGAGGTCACTGGCTTTGAAGGACTTGTTAAATATGTTTTATTTGTCTCAGATAATACCATCATGGTGATTCACCCCATTTTTGTATGCCAGCAAAATGAAGGAGCATTACTAATGTTTTATATAAATGTGCAGAGTGCATCGTTAAATGCCTTCACACAGGCAACTGACGTCACACAAGGTTTGTTTTTTTCTTCACTTCTCCTCCTTGGCATTGCCCAGGACTTCATCGGGAGAAAAAGCACACACAGATGCAACACAGGCCTCATGTGGCTCAGCAGCAGTGCCCTATATTACTCAGATTTTACTAGCAGCACAGTTTTTAGATGAGAGTTGTACTCACATATAAACAGAGCTCAAAATGCTGCCCAGATCAGCAAAAAAGGAAGTTAAATAATTAGCTATTTTAAAAAAGCAAACTTAATGAGAAGCCAGGTAATGCCTAACTGAATGTGATATTAGAAAGCAAAGGAATCTAAGTGAGGCAATTTACATATCTTGGCAGCAATGTGCAGCTCAGTAGGAATGTCTGGAAGGAAATCACATCCACAGTCAGCACAGCAGTGTTAACCAAGATCTGAGCCTCAAAAATCTACACTTAAATTGCCATCACTCAGGCTCCAGTTCATATGTTATTCCCATGTTAACAAATGGGTAGAAAACCAGAAAAAATGCTCTGAAGGTCCAAAGAGCCAGCCAAAGGACTTTGGATGCAAACTCCTTGTGAAGAATGATATATGACTAAAGGAGTTTATTTCAGACAGTGCAGAAGTTGATCAAAGGCTCTGCTGTAGAAGAGATAACCTGTAGACATACCTTGAAGCAGCTTTAAATATATAATTAGCAGCAGCCTGAGCCAAAAGCATAGTGGAGTAACTACCCACACACTTACCTCTTCTTTGGGTGGGTTTTGTCACTACTTTGGACCTGGCGCTGCTAAAGTTACACGGTTTGGATTAATCTGCTCAATGTTTCAGCCACAACAGCGATGGCAGAAAGTTCGTCAGGTCTGAGGCTCCAGCATTACTCAGTACAGGAGAGGCACACAGCACATATATGCCAAAAATGAAAGCAGAACATCTGCAGAGGTTGTCTTGCCAGCAGGCACCTGGAAGGAAATACGGATGGGGATGGCTACAACATGCTCCTCAAAGGAAGAGACATTCAAAGAGCAGCTCAAGCCAGACTGGACTGACTAAGAAATTGTCTCAAGTACCCAATGGCGAGGGAAGCATCCAAACTGAGTTTCTTCCGTCTTGTAAGTGGGTAGCAGAAGCTGAAGACAAAAGGAAATAATTAATTTTAAAGCTTGTTTCCACGACTGTCCCTCAGTGCCCTCAGAGCTAAAACTGACTGAAGTGCAGCTGGGTAAACACAAACCAACCCAAAACCCAGTCTGCTTTTTGAAAACATCCCTTGTAGCTGCTTATTTGCAACTAGTTTGAGAGTTTAAAACCTGCTGGATCCCCAAGGACATGTCTACATGGATGTAATCCTGCTCCCAGCTGCTAGAGCAACCTGCCTGGTCCTGCTCACCACATCCCTTGAGATGGACCCAGCTCCAGGCACAGAGCTGGGAGCAAAGGTCCTCCCCAGCACCGCTCTGCAGGATGGCCCTTGAGCAAACCAAGGGTAAATGCTGCCCTGCCATATCTTTTCTTTCACCTCTTTAATCTTATCAGTCTGCCTAAACCTGGTCTAACAGGCCATCCAAGGGACAGCGATTGCCTCAGGGGTGGACATGCAGGGAGGGAGCCTGCCAAGAATGCAGATGGTTGTTATCTGCCACGGCATTGCAGCAACAGGCCGGGCCGGGTCGGCCTCTCCTCCGGCCTTCTCCTGAGGAAGAGCAGAGCTGTCCCAAAAGTGCAGTGTTCCCATCTTCAGCCTTTGAATTCAGCCTCAGCAGAGGCTGCCTTTGATCAGATCACCACCAAACTCTCCCCAGATTAAATTGCACCAAGCGGATCCTCAGCTGTGGTAAATCAGCGCGGCTCCCCCAGGGTGGATGGAGCCGTGGCGCAAGCCCTGTGCCTGAGGATCCATCCAGCCCTCTTTCATCCACACCGAGCATTAGTGACAAATGCAGCTAGTTTCAAACGCCTTTATCTGCCTCTTGGAAGAATGCAGATTGTGAAATGGGAATTTGCAATGCTAACAAAATCCCGAGGAAGGGCCTCAGAGAAAAATAACTGCAAACAAACATGACCAAACCCTCTCTTGTTTAGAAGATTCCCAGCATCCCAAGGAGGTCAGAGCAGGGAGTCAGAAAACAACTCCACTTTCTGAGGCAGGTCTGTGGGCAAAGGACACCTGATATTGCAGAGAGACCTGCTGGCTGCTTTGCAAGACCCTGAAGAATCACACACCCATGATGGAGTTGTGCACCATAGCGGTTTTGGCCTGCCCTGTTTTCTCCTCACATTTGCATTTACTCTGGACACAATCCTCACACTTCTGCTAAACTCTGGTATTCCCTTGGCAAGCTGCACTGCCAAGGTAGCACAGATCCCTGTGAAGAATATGTGAGCAGACACCCTCACTCCATCCACCCACCCACCCACTCAGCTTCTCCCCATTTTCTTGCACTTTCTCTCATTTATGAGAAACTCACCCTCAGCTCAGTCCCTCCATCTGCAAAGTCTTTCATGTGGAATTAAAAATGGAGTTTCTGTAGGCAATTTCTAGACTCACTGTGCATATGGAGAGGTGAGATGTGAAAACTGACTTTGCCCCAATTCTAGCCCAAATTCCCTGGAGCTCACCTCTTGCATTTTCTGCCCCAGTGAAAAGGCCATACTCAGACCTTCGAGGAAGAAAAGGGTTACCTTTCACTGCCTTTGCACAGGACTTTTGCCTGCATCCCTCAGGCCTTCCATTTAAGTTTTAACACCCTTGGGAAGTAAAAATTACAATACAGACCAAGGAGGGAAACATAGAAAAGGGCAAGTACCACCAGGTGTACTAGAGCAAAAGCAACACATTTGACTTAAGCAATGCATGATCTCTCTTGGTTCTTCAGGATCTGCAGAATTCAGCATGAATCCCCCACAACTCTTTCCCCAGATCCTCTCTCAGAACAGTCCTCAGACACCCCTGAGCTCCTCACTGCCATGGGGCAGGCAATGCCTTCTACCATTTTTTCCCCACAAATACCTTCTAACTTGGATTTGCCAGTGGTGACCTGTGGTGTCAGAGCACAGCCAGGCCCCAAAACACAGAAGCTTTGTATAAATAAAGATTAGCCTGCAGGTGTGAAAATGGCACAACATTTTTATTCCCTTTCACGTGGGTCATTGCCAACACACAGGCGAGGCTGAAGCATTTCAAATGAAGGCGGAGAAAAAGACCGAGTGCAACAGAATAAAAGAAGCCAGTATAAGGACAAGTGGTTATTGCATACAATAACCAAAGGAAAAATAACATTTTTCAGTCTTCCTCCGTCCAGTACCATTGACAAGAAAGAAGCTAAAGTCCAAATCTTTCTCTTTTTTTCCCCCAAACAAGCATCACAGTCTCCTTGCAAAATTAATTTCACCCTGAAAATTTAGCTGACACCAGTTGAATTCACAGACCTCTAGTTTTCCAGCATCATTCACCTAAAAAAACCCCAAACACTTGTGACATTAAAAGTGCTGCAAGAGACTGTTTGATCTGGAGAATTTTCCTTGTTCACTCTCAGACCTGAGCATATGGCTGGCATTTCGGCAAACTTTTCTAAAGGCTAAACACCCCCAGCTTCCTCAGCTGCTCCTCATAAAATTTGTGCTCCTGACCCTTCCCCAGTTCCATTGTCCTCCTCTGGACACATTCAGCACCTCAATGTCCCTCTTGTTGTGAGGGGCCCAGAGCTGGACACAGGACTCAAGGTGTGGCCTCAGCAGTGCCCAGCACACGGGGACAATCCCTACCCTGGTCCTGCTGGACACACTCTTGCTGATAAAGCCAGGAAGCCATTGGCCTTCCTGGCCACCTGGAACAAGCATCCTCAGGAGAAACACCTTTTCCCTAAGTATATCCCGTGTTTCCAATTGCAGGTAGGTTTTTCTTTGGCTTTCAGCTGGGAGGCTAATTCTGATAAGCCACAATGATTTGTTTTAAACTGTTTTTATTACCAGTTTGACACATTACTCTAATATTTATTTTTCGAATCATTCAATGAAATACCTTACTGATACAATTGAAATGGATATTAACTTAATGGATATTAACTTAATGTTTAGTCTTTTTAGGACCAATATTCACCTGTTTTCTTAAATCTGTCCAAGCCTGCTTATGAAAGGAATGTTTTTTAAAGCTGAAGTGAGGTAGAAACAAATACAGTATATTTCACACATAGTAAGAGACCAAGAGAACTCAAAGTTAGCATATGAGTCCATTTCCTGCCACCAAACTCCCGAATGCTCTTTTAATTTCTCTGAACACAATATTCCTCCTACAAAATAATCCATAACCAGCTGTTTATCAGACTTCAGACCTTCCAGTAATGCTTACAATTTCCTGAAAAGTCAACATTTATTTTTTAAGTGGCTGAGTCAGGCCTCAAGTAATATATTGGCTGAAGTAAAAACATGAAGTGAGGCATTTTGAAAGCTAATGTATAACTCTGGATGATATCCATAGTGCCATAATGTGTTTGAGATACCAGCAGTGATGACCATGATAGTAATCTTTTGTTGTGCTTGTGTTTCTTTGCTGTGTTATGTCATACACTCTCACATGGTCAAAATCGGTGCTTTAATTTTGAATCTTCTCACAGCATACTGTAAAAAACATATTAAATAAAAGCACCATACTTCAGTCATCCAGCATGTCTCTCCATCAACCTTATCTTTATTATCTTTAAGGAAAACTATAATTGGATAATCTTTACTTAATGTAAACTTCTAAAAGCTGGAAGCCATTTCAAGATTACACAGATTAACTGTGGCTACCTGTGAGAACATGCTTCAACATTTTGATGAATTCAGGGTGGATAAAATCAAGCGTCTCCAGTATTCATAAAACTATTTTGGCAAAGAAGTGACTGAAATTTTTTCACACAGCCTTCAAGAAAAAATGATAACTTTACTCTAGTGTCCTTGTCTTTCTTATCACCCCATGAGCCAGTCATATGGCTGGAAGCAAATAGTGGTTTTAATTTTCTTTGCAGACAGAGTTCTCTCTGGCTCCCGGGTTACCTTCAGCACTGTCAGCTGCAGAAAGGAATATATTTTCAAAGTTCAGATAATTTGATTTTGGTATCCTTCTTACATGTGCAGATATCCCTTGTTAGGAGCTGCACAGCTGTCTGCAGAGAAATCAGCCTGACACTGATTATCCCCCTTCCACTCTGTAGTAAGATACAAACTATTACAAATATTTTTATATTTCTATGGTTTGAGGCATCAACAGCCACAGAGAAAATATGCCCTTTTAAACCAAGTTCTTATTTGTGCTCTCAATTGAAAGAGGAGCAAATATATTCCTGGCAATATTCAATGCTTTTGTCTTACCATGGCAAATGATTAACACTACGCCTAAAATCTGGGGAAGGACACAAATTTGCTGTCACAATCAAATGGCTTGTATGAGCTGGAGTGGATACTGCAGCCACCTCCTTGTCATTGCTTCCAAAGTGCCCAGCTCTGTGCATTTTTCCTCACAGAAAATGAGGATTTTTCTCCAGCACTGGGCTACAGAGATTCCTAGGATCTGTGCTGTTTGCTGCTGTCTCCCATGAGCCCACCATGAGCAATTAAGAAACAACTTTTGAGTAAACTACATTAAGCCTTTTGGCAATTATTTCTATTATTCTGATTCATTTGAAGTATTTTCCCCCCACATTGCAACAAGTTCAGAAACTGGTGATTAAGAGGAGTAACTTGATTTTGTCCATTAATAATAGTTCCCAGTTACAACTGCTGTTACACTCCACATTGGGACATCACTAAATAATTGAAAATATCTAAATAATATTTGCCTTCAGCCTTGGAGAAAATGTCTGTCACACCTACCTAGAAAGCCCACAGATCCCAGGCACTATAGAGACCAAAGCAGACAGCCTTACATAAATATATGGCAAAACCCATTCTATTTAGTTACAGAAGAATAAGTAGATAGCAGTTTTCATTGCAGTTTGTAGGTCTTAGGGGTACACAGACTTCTGAATTGTCTACAAAACTTCACAAGAAAAATAAGCATATTGTCAGTAGGCTTCAATTTAACTATATGAGAGGCTGAAGCTCTGCTGGTAAAGAATGTGAATGTCTGCAAATGAAAAAGATTGAAAATCACTGACTGAAAACCACCGGCTACTCTGGCTGTTTGTTTGGGTTTTTTTAAGGAAGACTGGAGTTAGGCTGTAAAAATGCTTTCAGAAGGATCTATTTACCTTTCCTTAGTACTGAAAACATATTTAGAGTGGGATTTGCAATGAAATTGTGATCTTTGGATTTAATGATGATGCACAAATGAGAAATGGTGCTGTGTGAAATGAAGGCCACATATCCTGACTTCTAGCAAGGCTCTAGTTTGGAGAAGTGAAGCCTTAAAGGACCATGGGACTCCTGCCTTGGACCCACCTGCGGCAGTTCCAGCCAGTGTCCATGGAGTCAGTGGAGACCTGTCTCTCTCTACACCACAGGGAAGACTTCAAGCCCTCCCATCACCAGAAAACAATGCTGGAGGCTGATAAAAAGGGGTAAAAAACACGCCCCCCCTTCATCAGCTGAGCATCCCAAATCTCTCCACTATCAGTAGAGATAGACAAGCACCATTAGAAGAAATATAAGTTCAAAAACTCAGGTTTAGGAGGCATATTGTTCTTACAGGCCATAGCTCAGATCCATCACATTCCTAATTCAGGTTTTGGCTAACTTCACTCGGAATCATATGAGTTTTTCAGCCTACATGGGCAACAAAGTGTCACAGAGAGAGGAGATGCTCAGAGAGGGTGGGGAGTTTCTAGAGTCACACAGTTAATGGCAAATCTGGGGGTAAGCCTTGGGTCTCCTCCGTAAATAAAAACCTTTGACCTGTCGGTGAATCTTTTACAAGGTGCTCAAGATCAGCGGTACCTGGCACCCAGGGTTTCCAAATGCTTATTAATGATTCATCTGATCCATTGACCTAAAGCAAAATTAGCTGTGAAAAGCATGGCAGATCCATGCAGGCCTTGCAGGCCTGGTACACTTGTGCCCCAGCAATTTTCTGGCCACCTTTTAAATGAGTCAGGGCTTCCTTTCAGAACAGATAGAGCCAATGTGTTAAAAGTACATGCAAAGTGAAATAGAGGACAGAACCATCACCATGTTCTGGAAAAATGTATCATGAGCATTTTTTTCATATAAAAGGATAATAAGGAAGAGAATTTCTATCAGAGGAAAAGTTCCCAGCATTGAGTTCACTTCTCTTCTAAGAAGCCTACAGGATATTTGTCCAGTATAGGAAGAAAGTACTCTCATTTATTAAAAACATTAATTTGCCCATCTCTCCCTTTACCACCCGGACCACCACCTGCCCCTGCCCATACCAGCATCCCAGCTCCTCTGGAAAGGCTGTTTGAACATTCCAAGCTGTGCTACAACTCAAGCAATCAATTCCCTCCCTAGGAAAGAGGCTGCTAGAGCATCGAAGTGTTCCTGGAATGTTTGGAAATACTTGTCAAAACACGACTCTGGTTTCATTGTTAGTTCTATTAACATTCAAATATTTCCCTTGTTGATTAAAGGAATTGGCTCCATGAAATATCTTAAAGTCAATGTCTACCTGCCTCCTATCCAATTTCTTACGCAACTGCTGCTTTCCATACCACAAACATTTTTCCCGTAATGGTGAATGAAATTATTTATGCCACAATTACTATGCAGGGGCCTTTTGAGGCTGAGGGAGGCCAAACCTCCCTGACCACAGGTTGCTTTCTTCGTTGTGTTTGATCTGGACATCCAGCATGCTGCGTGAAGGGAATCACATTCCTGCAAAAGCACAAGATCCCTGAGGTAGTTATCACTTTATTGTGACAGAGTTGGACATGGTCCCACAAGCCAAGCTGCAGACCAGCAGTTGATATTTAGGAAGGCATTTTGCCTTCCTGAGCTTTGGAATGACTGAGTGTATCACAGGGATAATAACACTTAACGATCCCCTACAGGATTGTCTCTGTTTGTAAAGCCCCTCAATTGCTTTTCCTCTGCAGAGCTGCTGGACATGCACACTGAATCCTGAATACAAATGTCTGTTGCTTCTTATTTCAAAGGCCAGTAAAAGCTGTAGAATTACCCAATTCTGTAATACATCCTGTGTATTTAATATGCTGATACATGTCTGATCCACCCACCCTATCTCTGCAGCAGAATACACCCAGAGCAGAGCTTACACCATGCCCTTTGGAAAAATAAAACTACTATGGGAATTGCAAGAAGCCATACAAATCAGGCTCTAGATGTGCCGGGGCTGGTGTCAGACACAGCACTGTGTCAGCACTGGCTTGAGGGAGCATACAGTCTGTATTAAAGCAGAATTGAGCATGACTCAGTTGTCCTCATATTTGAGCTTCCTCCCAGGTAAGTCAATCTTCCACTGAGAAAGAGCTTGCCTAAAAGTCATGGCAATAATGACTAATATTGACCACAATTCTGTTGTCCCTAACAGATGAAAGACCTAAATTTGTATTTATTTTAGGATGTGGCTGCTTGTTCTGAAAGTTCCCATGCCATTCACTACTCGTCCCTTTCCTTACCTTGGAGTGGGGCAGAACAGGGAAAACCCCTGGAGAAAGGAGAGCCACCAGGCAATACAGTGGGGCCAGGACCTGGGGAAGAGTCCGATGTGTGTGAGCTCTAAAGGGTTGCAGAAAAGGGGAGTTTCTGTAGCCCCTGCTGCAGGTGAGCAGTCAGGGTGGGTGGGCAGCAGCAGACAGCTGGTGCCCTTTGGTGGTCTCTGGCCACATCCAGGAGAAAAGACCTCAAGGGCAGCTGTTGGACCCCAAAAGCTCATCTTGGCAATGTGTGATTTCTCCTTGCAGGCACCAGTCTGCACAGCTGGTAAGGGATTAAACAGGCTGTGGCTTCATTTCCAATGCCCCTCAAAGCGAGGTGCTCTGCTACACCCACAAGTGCAGTGCCCTGGCTGCACACACACACACACAGCTGCTGTGCTGAGTCAGCATTATTGCAAGGTCTGATTTTAAATCCTTGCTTCCTACCCTCCACAGGCTTGCTCCAGTTTTTTGTTGGTTTTGTTGTTTGTTTTTTTTTCACTCCCCGGTTTCTCCAATTGCCTGCTTCACTTTCCAGGCTGACAAATTATTTTACCTCTGCCAGCACCTCCCCATATGCAGGTCTTGCTGAAGAGATGCAGCGTGCCTCTCCAGTTCACATGTTCCTTCTTATTCCACTTCAGATAAAGCAATGGACTCCTTGCTGAGCCCTCTATTCCTTGTCTGTTCCATGCTGCTCAGTGGGAAACAAATCCAACAGGATAAGATTGTGTTGCAACCAGCTCACAGAGGGTGCAGGCACAGAGAGATCCTTCACAAGGTGCTTGACTGCTCGCAGTGTTTACCCTGACAATCATTGGGATCCTTAATCTTAGCAACAATGACTTTTGAGATTGAAATTCAATAAACCAGCCTGGAACTGCAGTTCTAAGGGCTGGCTAGCTAATAAAAAGCGGTTTAGCCATTCCAATGCACCTTATTCATATAAATGGGTAGTGACATGAACTCTGGAAAATGTACCCCAGTGCTGGCAGCCACTAATGCTATTTAACCCTTGAATGCTAAGTGTGAACAGCTTGGGATTCTACTCATGGACACTGATACTGATCTCTGAACCAATATTTCAATTCAATTTCATGTGAACTCGTAGCATTTGGTTGGGCTGAAGAAAGAGCCTGTTACAGCATTGTGGGGCCACTACACTCAGTCTGGCTCACAAGTCAGCCAACAAGACCCAGTTTTGATAAGAAATATTTGGGGATATTTATTGTGTCTACCTAACCTGATATGAGTCAGCAGCTTATGTGACCGAGACTCTGATCAAACTTGCCAGCATATTAAAATTTGAATTAAAGTTTCACCTACTTCAGTGTTCCAACTCAGTATTGATTCAGGAATTGCTTTCTGCTGGCTAAGGAAGAAGCTCCTGTGAGTATTGGGTGTATTGGGGCACCAGTCCTCAGTGTAATTTTTGCAAGATCCTTGTTGAGCCCAGCACTGGTGCCTGAGCCTCCTGGCTGCCATGCTACACGTGACAGTTCAGATGTGCAGGGGACAGCTTTGCACAGCGCACAAGGGGAATTGCCGGGGAAGGGAAGCGATCTCGCGCTTTCTGACAGCAATGTCATCAAGGCTGACATTGGCACCAGTAAAGCCTCTCTCCCTTCATGCCTCTCCAGAGCCTCAGTCCCAAGGGCTTTGGGACAAGTGTCTGACAGTCTCTCCTGTCCCCATGTCCTGGACAGAGAGGCAGAAGGGCTGCTTAAAGCATTCACACCTGGAAGCAATTCTGCTCCAGTTTTTTTGACAGCATCCTTCATGTAACTTAATTTGAGACTATGAACAGGTTGCACTTTCATAGAGAGAGATTAGCAGCTTCCCTCTAAGGTAGGGCTTTGGAGGGAGGGGGTTTAGCCATGCAAATGCCCCCAGGGCCTGCAAGGCTCCCCAAAAACTGTCCCAGCACAGCCAACCTCAGTGGCTGAGCCCTTCTTGGGGTTTGGGCAGATGGAGGTGTGTGACAGTGACAGGCTTGGAGCCACTCAGTCAGAAAAGGGCAACCACTCACCATCCCTGAGCTGCTGAAAGGGGGTTGATTTTCATCACAGACAGCTTTGGATATTAAGGGAATAAACAAATATAAACTTCTGGGAAGGGAATTCTTATAAAGGGTAAAAGGAGAACAAACATGTTGGCAGAGAGAGTATCTCTGCATGGAGGGGGGTGCATGCTCCTAACCTGAGGGGGAAGAAAAACTTTGGGGCTAATATATGGCTTATGGCATAACAGTGCTGAAATAAATGCAACTGTGTTGTGCAGGCTTTACTAGCCTATGTACATGGATTTTTTTTTTTTTTAATAGTAAGAAAGTGGCTGAGACACAGTCCAGAACTGCAGTTTTTGCTGCACAGCACTACATCCTGGGCTCTCTTACGATGGCCACCATTGTGACAAAGCAGCATCAGAAAATCTGTACTTAATCGGGTCTGTGCTCCCCAACACCACATGAGGGTTCTGCATGGTTAATAAATGGGAAACCTAAAAATATCCCGCTGCAGGGAAAACTGCAAACCTTGAAGTCCTTCATACAGGACTATCTCAATACCCATTTGATTTCCTGTTGTAAAGGGCTTCCAAATGTTATAAGCTCTTGGGTTTTTTCCAAATGAAAACCAGTTCAAAACCATTAAAGGGCTGAGCTAACTTGGTCGATGGTGCAGACCTTTACATCTCCCAGCAACCTTAAAACTCCCTGGGTTCAGATCTGCCGTTTCCATCCTGTTACTCTAGGAGCAGCATGAGAGTGTTTACCCTCACCTGACAGAAAGGAACAATCACTGTGGCACTTTTAAAACTCAGCCACAGTGTGAAAAACCACACTGGATTCTCACGGATGTTTTTATTTTTTTCTGCGGACTTCGCAAAGCTCCTGGTCCTCCTTTGCTGCTCTCCTCTTGGCAAATAGGGGTAGTGATAGCAACAATACTAGCACTTAGTAGCAATAGGAACAATAATACTACAATTTAACCCTGGTGGCTTTACTTGAGAGCAGAATTTGGCTCTGCTTTGCAATTTCGTCTTCAAAATAAGGACGCCAACAACTCCTTGTGCAGTGTTATAATTACGCTGCTGTTGTTTTAATTTTTAGTGATTTTCTGGCACCTCCAGCACAGCAGTTATGAGAGCAAACATCGTACAGCTTGACATGCTGCCAAACCTTCTCTGTGACGGTGAAATAAGCAGATTTTATTTATATGTCTGCTTTTCCCTCCATTGTTGTCATTTAAAACCGACGGTGTCACTAGCGAGGGTCTCCACTGACATGTAGGATTTCCTCGCCCCAGCCCCGTCTCAATGCTTCCCCACACAATGCCACAGTATTGAGATGTCAGAGTCTCTGTGCCTGATAAAGGTGTCAAGAGAGATCCCGGCTGCAGCGACAACAGCGCGAACGCCGAGCCCTCCACGGCGGCCAGGGGCGATCCCCGCTGTTTGCCCTCGCTGCAAGCCAAACCTCCGCTCTGCCCGGCTTTCCTCTGACCCAAAAACCCTCCCCTTGACTCTTATGCAGGTTGGGTTTGTTGGGCCCCTTCTGCAGGGCATTTTCAGCTGTGATAATATCTGCGTCTATTTCCAGCGAATGAGCTGCTGTGTCAAGTGGGATTAAAGCAGAGCTGTGACTTCTCTGTATGAGGCAGCTCAGCTCGCTGTCAGCAGTAACTGATGCATGTCACTTCAGCAACTCGGCCGTGTCGGGGCTCTCTGAGATTACCACAACATCTCAAACCAGAACTATGATTGTGACTAGATCATTGTAATCGCAACTATAAATGTGACTAGATCCATTTAGTCAGACTTTATTAAAACAGCTAGTTCAGCTGGCAGAGGAGAACACGCAGAGTGGCGTGGAGTCCGTGATTATTCCCATCAACGTACCACAGCGATTATGGGTGTGGGGGAGTGAAGTCAGGATGCTCGAAGCGGGTGGCTTCACTTCGGGGTACAGAGTGGCAGCCACGCGGGGGAATGGCTACACGGGCTATTTGCTGCTCATTCCCAGGCCGAGCCCAAGTGCTGCACGCACAGAGCTGTCCCCAGCCCACGGATCCCCCTTCCCGCCGCCTCTCCTCAGAAACGCTGTTCCAGTGCCAGGAGCAGGGGACGCGCGGGTGACGGCCGCGGCATCCACCCTGCGAGCAGTGCGCCAACTTTAATCTCACGTCTGTGGGAAGCGGGTGCCGCTCCACCCCGAGGGCTTGGCAGGCGCAGCCCCGCGCGGCACCGGCCGCCCCCCCGCGCAGCCCCGGGGCCGGGCGCGGAGCGGCGCGGGGCGGGCGCG
>VWZP01006688.1:708513-734970 GCA_013396995.1 Dicaeum eximium | reverse complement strand
CTGCGGGGACGGCTCCGGCCCGGCCGGGTTCGGCGCTACGAGTCCCCGTCCCTGCGGAGGATGGATGGAGGGAGAGCGCCGGAGGCGGCTGTGGAGCGGGAGTTACGAACGCGGGGCCGGGGCGGTTCCACCTCGCCTTAGCTCGCGGTAGTCTGAGAGGCGCCCAGGCGGGACAAAGTGCTTTTAAGAGGATCCCTGTCTGTCAGGAGCCCTCTCCCAGCAAGGCAGTGCATGGGGCACCCGTGGGTAACAGCTGGGAAGATGCTGGCGTGCTTGTGTAGCGGCGCATCTTCGGCACACATCGGAAATGCTCTGACCGCGTCTGTTCGGGTGGGAAAAGTAAGGAAAGGTCATTTATATCCTCATCTTGGGAGCGAAAAGAGTGTTGCCACAGCTCCGGGTAGGCACAAGCTGGGTTGCAGCTGAATGAGCGGCTGTGCTGAGGAGGGAGCTGCGTTTCGGGGGAGCCGGTGACGATCTCTCCTGTAGTGGCAGCGCTGCAGTTGCAAGTAAAAAAAAGTTAACACGTCGGACAAAAGCTGGGTTTTACTTTTTTCCTTCTTCTTTCCAAGTAATATACGGTGGGTTTGAAACATCGTGTCTCTCTGATCCGCCTCAGCTGCTACCTGAGTCCCTGTTTATTTTTCAAAGCTCTTTAATGGAAGGGAGCCCCCTCGCAGCCCCCTGTCCTCCGGTTTGCATGTACCGGGCAGAAAGTTTCCATTGTTCAGGAAAGGGTTTGAAGCCTGTTTGCCAAAAAAGTGACAGGGGAGTAAATGGACTTCGTGGAGGATGGGGGGTGGGGGGCATTACTTTCATACCCCTTTTGGTTAAAGCTATAAATCACACAGGGGGTTGGGTTTGTTTTCAAGAAAGTCCTAATAAAACACCAGATTCTTAGTGTAACTCGTTTGGCTCATTTTTCACAGCCAAAAGAATTGATTTATGGGGCAACATCGCAGGGACTTGGTCAGAGCAGATGAGGTCGGTGTGCGGAAGGCAGTGAGCAGCCTGCACCGGCCACAGGGGTGCGAGTGACAGAAGCGAAGTGTCCGCAGTTCTCTCTGCCTCAGCCTGAAGTGCATGTTGCTGCTGTCACTTCGAGCACAGCCGATCCCATGGGGGTGAGGAGCAGCCTCGGTGGCTGCCTCAGTGGTTCCTGGGCTTCCACCCTTGCCTTCAGCCCATAGCTGGGGTTGATGATGTGTTGAAGTGGTGCTAAATCCTTCCCGTGCTCTAAGACGCTTTTGCAAGTTAAAGCTTTGGAAGCTGTTGGAATCGTAGCAAGCGGCATACTCGGAGGTCACACGGAGGGAACCATCCTTCCAGTGATGACTGTGAAGTGAGTGATGGGTTGGGATTTCCAGGACCTCCCAGGGAAATCCTCGGGACAGGCTCCCTTACCTCTCGGTCAGCTTTCTCCAAAGCAAAGGTGGCACTGTCAACTCCTGCTGTGCCCTGGAAGTTGGGATTCCTCCCTGAATCAGGAGGGTGCTTGTCAACCCCAACACGTAGCAATTTCTTCAGGAGTTGCCCCATCACTGTGAGCTGTTGAAAGCTCCTGTGGACGTGGACTATGAGGGGAGAGACAGCTTTTCAGTGCCAGTGGCTATCCTACCACCTTCCACGTGCATGGGGAAGCCTGAAGCCAGTGCTGCTTCCCCAGTTCTGTACCAAAGGCAGCGGCTCTGCGACCGTCAGGGCACCCTCTGCCTGTCCGACCTGGGGGGGAAAAGGTTGTGCAAAAGAAACTGTAAAGAATATAAACCTTCAGAGCCAAGTAAAAACACATTTTACTTTTTCAATCTTTTTGAATTGAATGGTAAAAAGCAAATTCTTTTTCCTAGTCAAATGGGCCATGGGGTATTGGCTCATTACTGAGGGTTGTTGTTCGCTGGGCTTTGCATTTACAGTCTAAGGCCTTATTTTCCATAAAGGGGCTTGGAAGGATTTTTCCCCAGTGATCTAATTCTCCACACGGGGCTGTGAAGGCTATAACAGCTACTGCTTTGTGCCTATACTCAGCTACATAAAACACACATTGAAGGGAGGCATTCTGGAGGTATGTGTATGTTTGCTAATATGAATACTGGCTATTAGCGGAGGTGGAGGGGGTGCAGGTTTTAACATCTCCGCAGGGAGGTGTTCGGCTGTTGGCAGGAAGGAGGCAGATGGCGGGGCTGTTGCTGAATAGAAGCTAAACTAAAAACACCAGGGGCCTCATCTGGGCTGAGTTTCTCTTCTCTCCCGTTCTCGGGGCTGCTGTAGGAAGAACAATGTNTTTTTTTTTTTTTTATGAATGAAAGTAAGAGAGGCGAGGCAGGATTGAATGTGTATGTCATTCAGGGGCTATGGCAGAGATGATTAGGGAGGTCAGTGAACTCCTTTGCAGCCTTGAGCATGCGGTCACTCTATTCAGCAGCCACAGAATAGACATCAATATAAAAAAGCCCGTCCAATTTGCATTAGTATTCAGATAAAGATATTACTTCGTACGATTTGTGAATGTCAAGTAATGCTGGCTGTTTTCTTAGACAGCAGCCCAACTGAAACAGCAGCATTTAACTTTTAAGAAATTCTGATAACCATCGTTTCTCCTGTAGCTGGCTTGTGTGCGTGTCTGCCCACGGTATATGAGAAAAAGGCAATTTCTGGGCTCTTTAGGATTTGTGTTGCACTATTTAGCTGCTGGGGCTGTCTGAGTGCATTGAAAGAGTTGTATAGAGAGCTGCTAATGTTTGATCAGGTTTGTGCGGGAAGGGGAGGGGAGAGCTCTCCCAGTCTGTCAGGAGCAAGAACCGAAGTTTCCTTGTGCAAAGAGTGGAATTGTCACCCAGAGTTAATACTGCACAGGCAGTTTTTTTCCAGAAGAACAGAACAAGGACCATTTGGGGATTTTGTTTAAGTTTAATGGGAGGGCATGTACCAATTCCTGTGACTTTTTTGTATGGAAAGAAGTGGTGATGTGCCAGCTGCAACGTTTTTCCTGCAGCTGATGGCAACTGGGCTTGTGCAGCCTTCCAGCATGAGCTCAGCGAGGGGTCCAAGGTGTAGAGTACGCTGATCTGTGTCAATTTGCTTTGTGTATCTGAGTGTTTCAAAGTTCATCCTAAAATTATAGGGGTATTGGAGTGAGTGCCAAATGGCACTGGCTGTTCCTGGAGCTGGCTTTGGTTTATGTGTGCAAACCCTCTGCAGAGTCTCTCATATATTGGTGGTGCTGCTTACTTTGTGCCCTACACCAGAAATTATTTAGATTCAGTAGGCAGCTGTGAGTGATAGTTTTGAGATTAAAAGTTGGTCCATTTGTTCTCATGAATGGCAGCAGCTAAAGAGCTAATTAAGTCTTTAATATTGAGACCAGCTATATGCATATATTTGCTATATGCAATAAAATAAGAGGACACAAGTAAATTATGATGAAACAACGCTTTTTTAAAAAAATTCTGTTTCTTACCTAGCAAACAGTGAACTAGAAAGTCTGCTCCTCTGCAGAGATGGACTCAATGTATTCAGTAGTAGCTGTATAACATGATGTCTTCTACACATACTGACAGGGGTCACTCCAATTAAATCTGAGGATTTTTTCTTTTAATAAAGAGTTTATTAGCAATTGCTGAGTAGGAAACGTGATGAAAGTAGATCTGAAAATTGTGTAGCAAAGTGTTGATCTGCTAATTAAACCGTGCAATTAAAGTAAGCCACTCTGACTGGCATGTTAACTTTTACAACTTCCTCCAAAAAAATCCTCAGTGCTGTTTGGGAAGGTGAACCTGTCCTGAAGCCTGACTGAACTTGGGTTTTGAACACCAAAGGTGAACACCAAAGAACTCTTGATTACAGCATTCCCACTGTATCCAGACCATTTCCATACAGTGGGACCCAGTCTGCTGGTTGCACAAAGCTGAAATTTTTCATAAAGCTGGAGGAGGGCTCCCCCCCGCCTTCTTATAAGGCTGAGAAACAAAATTTTTCCTTTTAAAACAACAGCGAACTTTTATATCCACCTAAATGCTTAGAAAGCTGTCCTTTCTGAATACTTACTGTGTACATCTGCTATTCATTTAGGGATCCTAAAGGATAGGGAATCAGCCTGGTTTCTGAGCAATAATACAATTTTCAGTTTATAAAAGCATTGGATCAAGGTATTTCTGACAGTGATCTCTTGTTGGCATGCAGAGCTGTAACTGAAGGCATTTGCTGCACCTTAATTTTAGCTAAGGTTAGGGCATGGCCTGCTGGTGGCTTTTTCTGGCTGGTCATTGAAGTGTGTAGGATTCAGTGCAGGAGCCTGAGCATGAGCCATTAGGTTTCATGGAGAAGTGGCTGTGTTGTCATCATGGTTTAGCTTTTGGCAATTTTTACTATATATAAGGTAGACCCATCAAGCTTATAACAAATTGAGATATTTATACTGAAAATAGAGTTGAAATTCCCTCCCCAGTTTTTCCCAGCTCAGCAGAACCTGAAACAGAGATAAACAATGAATCTGGGTACTTTTCTTATGTTTGCCTGTTTGAATAGGTTTCTGTCTTGTCCTTCATGGGCTACGTGCTCCTAACTTTTCACATGTCCTGGCAGTTTGTCTGACTCTGCATACCTGTTTCTTCCTTTTTTTCTGACCCTTAAAAAACACTCCAACCTTGAAATTGCCTGCTGACTCCGAGCCATTCAATGGAGTGGTTTGATGTAGCTGTTTCAGTGTTTGGCATTTCATCTCTTTTAACAGCGATTAGTGATAAACTTGATTCTACATGTACCAGACTGTGTGCCAGAGAGGAGGGTGCCTGGTAAAGGTTTGCCTTACACTGGGGTTTTTTTTCAGCAAATGAGACTCTGGTTCATCACAGCCACTCATGGTATGTGGCAGCAGGCAGCCCAGGCTGTAGGAGGAGTAAATCTAAAAGCACCTCTCTGCAAATGCTGGGCTAAAACTATGTCTGAAGATGCGTACAAAGCCAAAAGCACCTTAAAATACCTTGTTGCACCCTGAATTTTTTTCCTTGGCCTCCTACATAGCTTATCAGTTTAGCGGTTTCTCCTCTTTTGGCTCTTTATCTGGTGGTCTTGTTTAAAAAAAAACTTTCTCTCTGAAGTAAAGCTGACTTCACCAGTGTCTCCTTTCTCATACGCTCAGAGTTCAGGTTGCCAAGTGCCAAAGATGTGATATAAAGCTCTATATGTGTGAAGAATGGCTTTTATTCCTGCAGTGAATGTTGTGTTCCTGGTGTGCTTACCCCTAAAGTATCTGCTCCTTGGCTTGAATGACCAGGAAGTTTCTGCAGTATCAAAAGCAAACAAGAACTGTGAGATATGGGCTGAGGAAAACCTTTAGTAAACTTAGTAGTTAAAATGTGAAAGGTAATCAGATGTAAACCTGTCCTATTATTCTGATAGGCTATCAGGGCTTTTGCATGCAGGTGGATAGGAGCTAGCCAGGAGGTAGATAATTTTTTTTTTTCTTGTGCAGTGACACTCAGGTTACTCAACGTAGCAAAGCTATTTTTGAAGAATAGCAGCACAGTCAAGTAAGAAAACATTTCTCCAGTAACCGCTTCAGTTTCAGGTGTATTAATCTAAAAAAGGGGTGGTATTTATTGCAGAGGTGGAGGGTAGATCTGGTGTGCTAGCCTTGCTTTCCAAATCCAGAGAGCAAGGCAAGATAATGAGTTGGTTAAACAGAAAGGTTATATTAAAGCTTGGAAGTAGATCTCTTTATCACACAGAACTGTATGCAAAACAATTGCCATGTGCTTACATGTTTAGCATGTGTGAGATTTTGGGGCTGTGCCATTTCTGCAGGTTGTGAGGGGTTAAAAGAATTAATAACTCAAGTGAGAAGGGTTCCAAGTTTCCGGGTGAGGAAAGGACGCAGCCCAGGGAGGCTCTCTGGGAGCAGGCTCTGCTCCACAGGCTGCTGTGTGTGCCCAGGGCTCTTCCCTGGGAGCATCACAGCCCCAGGACCCCAGCACTGCTGTGTACAGCCAGGGCTGTCCTCTGACCTACTGAACTACCTGCAAACGGCACATGGCAGCATGTTGGCTTGGATTTTTTTCCCTCATTTCCTTTTCACCCAAGGAGCCAAGCCATCAGTTAAGTTCCTTGAGTATGAGGCTTTTAGGGAAAGACAGTAACAGGCAATGATAGTGCACCGTGGCATGCCAGAAACCTCAAGAGGTGGCTTCCCAACTTGCTTTTTCATATCTGATAAAACTGTTTGTGAGTTTATCTTCATTTAAAATTTTGCCCTGGAAAGTGAAGTGTTTTATAGTTGTGCCTTGATTTCACTGAGCTACCTTGTGCTGTTCACAAGGAATCTCACTAAATTATTTCAGCTGATGTAGTTCAATCAGTAAAGCTTTGGAGACCAATGCTGGGTTATAAGGATTGGACTAGTATCCAGAAGTATGAATTTTAAGCATTTTGGAGTTTACCTGGCTCGAGTTGGGTGTAGGGGAGACAGCAAAATAGCTGAAGTATTGCTTAAGGGCTAAACCTTGTGGTGGTGATGTGGTGCGTGGATGGGTTCTCACTGATGCCAAGAGGGAGGAGTGATGTAAAGGAACAGGCAAGAAGGGGAGGACTTCACTGTCAGAGAGCTCCAAGGAGGGTGCTGAGGACGAGAGCATCTCTGATGCTCCTCTCACAAGAGGTAGGTGGCACCTGGCTCTGTGAAAATGGGATGCAGGCATGGTCTTTGTAGCAGGACCATGTCCCAGGAGCCATCGGGTCCTCTGTGTTGCTGGTGGTGCCTCTGCAGAGGGATTTACTGGGGGTTTCATTGTGGTGTGTGGCAGAGGAGGTGATGTGAAGCCCTGGAGGTGTTTCTGTTCCACAGGGCATCACCCTGAACTGACAGCTCATCCCCTCTTGCTCACTCCCCCTGGGGAAGGTAAAATACACATATGTGAAGGCTTTTCTTTGGAGTAAAAAGGAGCTACGGGAGATGTGTCTGGATCCAAATGATGAGGCCAGCCTTTCTCAACCTTCCGCTTTCCCTGTCAGAAAACTGAAAAGGTCCCAAGAATTAGATTTTTAATTTTATTTTGATGCTTGACAGAGTGTGTAAAGATCCTTCATAGCAAATTTGGCTCCCAGTTCGGAGGGTCATTGCTTTCTTTAGGAGTTTTGCCATTCTCTGCTTCTCATAGTTCTGTAAAAATAATAATGAGGTCCTGATCTTGTGCCTATTGAATCCTAGGCAAAAAAAGCCCCCATTGATTTCCAAGAGAGCAGGCTGAAGCTCTTCACAGATCGTGGTGGGAGCAGCTATTTAGCATAAGCAGGGATTGTTTGGGAAGTTTTCTAATGACCCAAACATTTTAACAAGCAGAGGAAACTCTGGCGAGTAAAAGGGCTCCCAGTTTGGGGGTGGAGATCCCTGGAACTGGCTTTCAGTGACCTCCCACTCCTCTCTAACCAGCTGTAACACAGACCTTCACTTCCCGTCCTGCTTTCTGTAACTCCGGCTTCAATGGGAGCCCGCGGCAGCATCACAACCCAGGCACAAGCACCAGAGGCAGTGGGGACAGCCAGCACCTGGCTCCCCACTTGTGCCTCTGTGGGGCTGAGCTCCGTGCTGGCCACCGTCCCCTCCTGGCCCATCCTCGTTGCCATTTTATCAGTGTCACCAGCATCAGCCCCAGTGCTGTGAGCTGCAAGCAGCACACTGCTGGGAAAGTGTTAATAATTCAGGTGAGCCTGAGCCCTGGGACCCTGCAGCACACAGGAGCCTGTGGAGGAGCTTTCCTGGCACTTCCTGGACAGACAGAGCACAAGAAAAAGTTTTCCCACAGGATTACTCCTTTTTTCTTCCCTTTTTTTTTTTTTTTTTTTTTTTTTTTTTTTTTTTTTTTTTTTTTTTTTAATAACCCTGCTTTCGTGGGCGAGACTCGAGTACAAGCAATTCCCTCCCAGCAAAATACTTCAGCAGCTTGTGTGGAGACCGTAAGGGCTGAACGAACCGGTGATTTCATTTTTGTTTAAAATTTTTTTAACTCCTCTCTGTAGGTTCCCCCAGGAAAGCATTTTGTTTCTAGCCAGTAGCAGGATCTGTGTAAGATGAGCCAAGATGTGCCTTGGGAGATGGGAGTATCACAGCTAAAAGTGAAGAGGAGAAACCAATTGCAGTGAGAAGGTTAAGGAGTTCTGAGTGTGCCCTGACAATTAGCATGCTCAAGTGAAGATAAATCCTCAATGAACCTTTCTTTAATTAAAAGAATGATTGGAATTAGGCATAGTATCATCTCTTCTGATCAGTATCATGAGTATCTGTGCGAATAAAGCATTTCTGAGGAGGGAGAAAAACACCAGATTTTAATCTTCCTTTGGTAGCCGATATGTCTGCCTTTTGCAAGGGCATATTTCTCCCTGTCTTGGAGTACCCAGGCTTGTTGACAGTAAACAACTGTCACTTGGCAGTTTATGAAAGAAGAATGTTTTAAGAAAACATGTCCAGTTTAAATAGTTATGTTAATAGGCTGGGGATTCATGCAGAAGTGAGGGGATCTGGTAAATGGAGGTACATAAATTAGCTGGTATTTAGAACTGTAGGATCATGGATTGGTTTGGATTGGATGGGACCTTAAATATCACCTTGTTCCAACCTCCAGTGTTCACTGTGTAAGAAAATAGCTGAACGCAGTTGGGGGAGAAAAATTAAAAAGACTTTTCATTTTTACAGCCAGTGTGTTATGCATGAATTCACAGCTTTCTGTGAAAACATACCTTTTTTTCCAAAGAAAATTCCAAAAGCCTCTTTCTTCTGGCATGTGGTGGGATGAGCTGCAGGGCTGGGAACCCAGTGCTCCCACTGAGTGCCCCGAGTGCTGCTCCAAGCTCCACAGGCAGCATTTGGACCTTGCTGCTGCCCTGCCTTGTCCTGTCCTGTTCTCAGCCTCTGCCTCACAGGGGTGATCACTGGAGGAGGCTGCAAGAAAACTTCGCCTCCTGATTTGTGAATTGATTAATTACAGAAAGGAAGGGGTGGGGTGGGGAGTGGGGGGAAAGTAAGAAGCAGCAGATGGTGTCCTCTCTGCATCCCTGCCCAAAGTTGCTACAAATCCATCACCCACCTTCTTTCCAGTTAAACACTGGTGGATGTAGTGAGAGACGAGCGAGCGCAAAGCGTTTGTTCCAGCTCAGCCCAAAGTCATCAGTGTCAAAATCCAATGAATGGGGGCCTGGTGTCAGGCACTTGAAATCGGTAATCAAGCATAAAAAATACGTTTCAGGCTTTCCAGGCTCCTGGTTCACCCAGCTTGGGAAGAAGGGTGTAAGTGGCTAATGGGGGATCCTAGCATTAGCCTTGAAGATACTGGGTAAAACCACTCTGCTGCACTCCAGCTGCCATCCTGGGATATAATATAAGTACAGTAAATACTGTGGAGTTTAAAATTCTGAGTACCGTGTTACAGATACCCTAGGCTGAAAGAAAATATCTCACAGAGAGGGGCATCTTGACAGCAGCACCTTCTCTTGCAGTTAGGGCAGAGAGCTGGAGGAGCAAATGGGAACCCCCAGAGTTTTCACAAAAGGGTCACACTCCATTTTCTTTTGCCCAGTGGTTCATTTAGGAATTCCCATTATTTGAGGTAGGAGGCAAAGGAAACCCAAACACAAAGCCTCCTACTACAGAAATGCTTTGCGATATACCCTGTCAAAAGGGAAAATAACTCCTGGAAAGTGTTAATGGAGTTATGCTGGGGCTCCAACCTGTGAGTTATCTAGTGAAGGAATGAGATTTCTGCCTCATTTTTAAGTGCAGGTGTGCTGGCACCTTGAATTTGAGGAGGCAGTGGGCTTCTGCATCACAAAGGTCTTCGAGAAGGGGAGGGAAGCACAGAGGTGGCAGAGGGGACAGCAGGGGCTCTCCTTTGCCCTGTCCCCCTCAATGCAGGGACAAAAATGGGCAGGTTTGTGCCCACCACTGTGCTCTCAGTGGTGGGTCTCTGCCTGAGGTTGGGTCTGGTGACCCCACACAGTGGAAATCGTTCCTGTAAGGAGTCATCTGCGTGCTCTGAACAAGATTGTCTTGTGGGTGGAATGTGTTAGTCCTGGCAAAAAAGGGCCTGAAACCTCCTCAGGTGCTTTCAAAATACATGCAAATGTTTGAAGTAGAGGTTTTCTCCCTCTCTGTTCCCTCCTCCCAGTGCATAGCAAATGAAGTGCAGACAAGAGGTGCAGTCTTTGCAGGAATAACTTAACCCAGTGTTTGAGCCCAGCTGTTTTGGGCATGAGACAATTGGAGGGGTGACATAGGATGTCTCAGGGCAGGCAGGAAGAAAAGATGACCCTGGATTAGGCACCCACCTGTGGAAAGGGAGTGGAGGGGGCAGAATGCTGTGTGCAGCTCTTGCTCCACTTGTGGGTTATACATCAAGGGAGGTTGTCCAGCTTCGTGTCTTCATGAGCAGCGCAAGGTGGTGTTCATCCCACCCAAGGGAGCATGGCAGGAGCTTAGCTTTGGTGCCTTTCAGATGAATCCAGCCCTTTGGTGGCTGCTGGGATCAGTTTTTATCATCTCTATCTTCTACAGAAGAAAAGTGGCTGTTTTCCTCCTCCCTTGGCTTGCCTGCTGCACTGACCATCTTTGGCATCACAACGGCATCCATCTAATTCTTAGGGGCTCATTTGCGAAGAGAAGAATTTATAAGTGCTTCTGGTGGGGAAAGGAAACGAAAAGCTGGGGAAATCAGAGTCAGAAGGATGGGTAATATATCCCAGAGTGCCTGTGGAAAGTCCCTGGTTCATGCAGGTAGGACCAGCCACATTCTCTTGTAGGAAGGTGGAAGTAGCCCTCTGAAGAGGGTCTGCATTTCCTTACAGCAGTGCTAAAATATTTTTGCATAGAGGTATCTACCTGCTTCTGGAATTTCTGGACCTTAACGCAGTGCAGGTTGTAGATGATTATTTGGAAGCCCTAAAACTGCTTGAAGGCAGTGAGAACCGAGACACGCATGACTTCCTTGAACTCTCTCTTAATTTGTAAAGTGGAGACCAAACCCCGCTGTAATAGATAGGGTTACAGGAGACCATTAAGAGGTCCCTCCTGGTGAACCTGATGCCCTGGTGCTGCTGCTGGAAATGATAAACCTCTGCACTCAGGTTGGATGGTATGCAATGCCCTGCGTGTATGTGCGTATGCAGGGAAGCTGGTAAGTCCTGCTAATTTAGGGATTGTTTTCCAAGTCTGTTTTCTATAACCCCGTAGACTTTATACAAATAAAGAACTGACTAACTTTCCTGTGAGAAGCGCAGAACAAACGCTAAGTGTGGGATTTGAATGCAGAAAGGTGAAAACACAAATGTATACAGAAACAGCAAGTCAAACAAGCTGAAAAAATATTGTAAGGTTGATTTAACAGAGCAGGGAACTCAAAGCTGTCTAATCCCTTTAGCAGCCTTCTTTAAAGAGGAGAAATAAAAGAATTTTTGACATTGCTTTTCTTTGCCGTCTCTCACAACTCTTTCTAATAATGCTGAAGGATAAAACTTGAGTTTAGCACAAGGACAAAGTGTTGCAGCTTTAGTTAGAGGTGGTTTCTAAACAGTAAAATCTTTGTCATTCGCGATGTTAAAGTGGATCAGACTTCCTGAAAGGAGATTACTGTTAAATTTCTCCAACTGGGGTACCTGGCACCTAAATCTTGCTTGAGACTCTGAAATAACAAGCTTGGTTTTAAAGGATGCTGAGCCAGGTCAGGCTCTGCATTTAAATCGCTTAAGCACTCTTAAAATCTGGCTATTCATTTTGATGCATAGATATGGATTTCTGGGCTTAATCACCGACCTTTGCATTTCAAATGTTTGACCTTTGTTTTCTTTACTAAGTATGTAGACAGAGCGGCCCCCAAATTATTATTATTTTTCCCTTTTACACAGCTAAAAACAGCCAGCAGAGAAGACTTAAAGTTCTGCATCTTATTACTGAGAAATAGGGATCTTTGAAAATAGCATTTTATGTTACTCAAGGGAAACCTGCAAAAAGGGGAATATTTTCTTATTTTTATTCACGTGAACATGATCCTTCATATATCTAAAACCCACAATCAGTTGGAAAAAAACCCACCCAAACTACCCTAAACCTTTGCCCTCTCTTAATCCCTGTACAAGAGGGGATTTTTTTAAGATCTGCTTTTCTCCCCCCTGAAATAAAGGCAATTGATAGGCTTATAAACAAATACCAAACATTAAGTCCTAATCTCCATATAGAAGAGCCTGACCCTTTTTATGGAGAGAGAGGGTAGAGGGAGGAAGTGAGGCCAGGAGTTTCAGGTTTAATGCTTATTAAAGTTTTAGTGGGTGGGAAAATGCAATCAATAAATTTTATTTAATGCCTCAAAACTGGTGTTAGTTTTCACTAGCTACACCGGAGAGTAGTTTTCATTTTGAAACTAGGACACTCGTAGTTGGAATGACAATTAATGTGGAGTGAATATGGTCCCAGTTGGAAGCCGATTTTTTGAATAGCATGAGAACTCCCCCCACCTCCCTGCCTTGGCTCCAAAGTGGGGTAGCTTCCGTTTTTAATTAGCAAACCCGGAAAAATTTAGCTCATTGTGTCTTTCTGATCCTTTGGCCCAGTGGATAGCTTGGATTTCTCCATCTTGCTGTCTTGNTTTTTTTTTTCCCTTCAGTTTTGGTGCGGGAAGGAAAGGGGGGCTTCAGGATACTTAGGATTAAAGTCATTGTTTGGGGGTATTTGCAGCCAGCTGCCTGCATTAAATGAAGATTAGAGGAGTGCACATTAAAAGTGCAAGGGAAATACAGAGGACCTGGGATTTGGGAGCTGCATAGCTGTGAACCGAAGGGGAAAGTTTGGGGCTTTATGGCAAATTTTTTCTGGTGCCATGTGATCTTAAAGCCCACTTCAGAAAGCATCACAAGTAGCTTCCAGGGCAAAACGGCTTGGGAATTGGAAAGGCAGCAAGAGCATTTGCATCCCTTAAAAAGTTCCTCTGAGGTAAACCTAAACTTTTGAGCCTGGGGAACTTACGTATTTCTCAAAAATTCATCTGCAAGAGCACTTGAGAGGTGGTGAAATTTTGATAGAACTGACCAGGTAGCTGAAAGCCCACTTTATTTACCTGGAGGTCAAAACTCCAGCAGTAATGAATTTTTGAAGGATTTTTAGGAAGGAAATGAGGGTATAGAGAAAGAACCTAGGAAAAAAATAACCAGAAGAATAATTCAGCAAGTTAATTATAAGAAAGTTTAAAAATATTTCCAAAGATACAGCTGCTTTCCTTTCCCTATGCTTTATGTAAGCTGTGTCCTTGTAGCAAACTCTGCTAATTGCTTGGGAGTGTGTCACCCACAAAACCCCTCCAGGTAACCTGGCCAAGCAAAGTAGGAGGGATGCTGTGGTACACTGATGCTGAAGGGCACAGATTTGATCAGGGCCTCCACAGTTTGGCAGGACCAAGTTCTGGTCCGGTGGAGTCTGGGGCAAGCTTTGCCCAAGCTGTTGGGATGCTGGGAAGCCTCATTCTGTGCCTCAGTTTACATAGCTGCTGCCACTGGCTTTGAAAGGGCTTGTGGTAGTTGCTTGCTTGCTGCAGTGATGAGGGTTTTTTGGACTTCCTCAGGCATGTAGAGCAGAAATGTAAAACATCAGCTGCTTTGTGGTGGGATCTATCTGTCAACATCAAGCTGGGATGCCCCTGCTGTGCTGAGCAAAAGCTGAGGCCAAGTTGGCCACTGCTCTTCAGAGGCAGCAAGAGGCAAGACACCAAAAGGATGACAGGACAGTCCCTCGTGCTCCCCCAAGGATCAGCCCAGTCAGTGTCCCATCACCCTGCCTTGAGTGTGGGCTGGCCACGTTTGGCCACCGCGGTTGGGTGAGGTGGCCTGTGTGACCTGGGGCCAGCAGCTGCCAGGGGGTGCTCATCCTGCCAGGCTGGGACTGATGTCACCCCCAGCGTGAGCCTGGGCTGCTGATGCAGCTCATTGCTGCCCTCCATGAGGAAAGCACAGAGATTTTGGCACCTGGGAGAGCAGCAGCCATCTGCATGGGCATCCTTGAGCAGGAGCTAGGAGCTCTCATAGCCTGGGGACCTCAGCATGCCCAGGCTGCCTCCCATCCGCTGCTCCCTGTCTTTGGGGACCACTGATGAAGTGGAGACATTTCATATCAGTTTTTATTTTGTGTAAAAAAAGTTCAGTGCAGAACTGTGAGCTAGTAGGTGCATAGGAGTGGTGTTTGCTTCCCTGTTTTGAGTGGGGAACCAAGTGTTTGGTTGTACAATCTGGCCAGATTTTAAGGAAATCTCCCCATCACTCCTTTAAGCCAGCAATCTCCAGCTGAAGGCTGTCCCTGGGACCTGTTCTGGGCTCTCAGCAGCAACCAAAGCTTTTTGCCTCTTGGAGGGGTTTGCATTCCCATCTTTTTAGCTGTAGCCAGGAGACCCGTTTGATTTGTTCTCTGGTGGGTTTTTTTTTGTCCTCCTCAGGACTTCCAAGTGTCAGAGGGAAATCCTCCTGGCCAAAGTATTTTTGTAACTGTTTTAGCTTTGTGACAATTTATTTCTTTAAACTCTCTGTGCCTGAATTGGGTGATCTAAGAAAACAGTCCATTAAAAGGAGGATACTGTAGAGTCCTGATGAATCCTGTTTTCTACTTGGCCGATGGAACAGAAAGCTAATTGCCAGTAGTAAATCCATTCAAAGGAGAGCTGGAGGGAGGGAGAAAAGCTAATATTCCTCCTTGAATGCCATTTAATCTCTGAAACCTTTCATGCAGATGTAAATTAGGATTTGCACAACAGAGTCAACAGTTGCTCCACAGATAAGGCAGATTTGCAACATCTGCTTTTTCCATTTTGGAAGCTCTTCCAAAGTCGAGAATAGCCAAGCTAAACAGTAGAGGTTTTTTTATTCCTTTCCATAATCTCTTGTTTATAAAGAAAGCTGCATATGACTGAACTAAACCTGGTTATTGTTCTGCTAAGTCTCTAGGAAAAAGGTTTGCTTTTCTCCTAAAACAGATCTAAGAAAACCCCCACAAGGCTTTAACACAGTGCAGCTACTTGTTAATGTCTTTGAAAGAAATGTCTGGTAACAATTGCATAGGCCACTGCAGTGCAAATACAGTATAAGCAGTCTACTTTGTATTATTATTATTATTATTATTATTATTATTATTATTATTATTATTATAGCTGTTTTAAGCTTTTCCAGGAGAACTGCCTCCTCCCAAGCAAACACTTGCAATATAGCAAAGATAAAGTGGTACCTTTGAGTGATCTGGTCTAGGGGAAGGTGTCCTTGCCCATGTCAGGGGTGTTGGAAGGAGATAATATTTATTAAGATCCCTTCCAATGCAAATCATTCTGTGGTTCTGTGATACTGTGAAATAATGGAGGCAAACCTTTTCAGATATGATTATCTAAAGACATACTTTTATATCACAGTTTGGACTTTTACAGATACATATGTTTTATTTTTGCAATATTTTTTTACTGGGTGTGAGCCCCAGTGAGCAGGGGAGATAACCCAGCAAAACACCACTTTGGGAGGTGATTCTGCTTCAGCAAAGCATCCTGTGCTGCTGTGGTTGCCAGAATAAGCCCCTTCTCCCCAGGGTGGCCGCAGCCTGACACTGAGAAGTGTGGTGCAAGAGGGGTCTTGACTTCACAACAGGAGAGGACATGGGGAAGAGAGAAAACAAAAGGTTTTATGTAATACTTTTTTTTTTATAAATAAAACGTAGTAGAAAATATGTACACAAAGCACTTTATATAATATCATGCATGTATTTGAAATATTGGCTGTGCCAGGCTGGTGAGGTGGCTTTTGGGGTGACAGGGCCATGGCCATACAGGGATGTTCCACTTCTGGCACTGTCACGGCTGTGCAGAAAGGAGGGGAAGCTGTGCTCTGCATAAAGCACTGCCAAAGAGATATAGATACAGATATAGATGGATATAGATAGATATAGATATAGATATAGAAGATAGATATATAGATATAGAAGAGAGATATAGAGATAAAGAGATAAAGACATATAGAGATACAGAGATGATATAGAGATGATGATAGATGATATAGAGATGATATAGATGATATAGATTAGATATAGATATAGATAGATATAGATATGTGTGTGTGTAAAATATGCCATCAGGTCCCTGCAGAGCAGTGAGGGTTTGCACGGACCGTGCCGCTCCCTCAGTCTTATCTGCCTGGGGAAGGAAGGTTCCTGGGGAAACAGGGGATCCCACGATCTTATCCTGCCCAGCTCTCACAGGGGCTGCAGTGCTGCAGAGCCTGGGACTGGTTTGGAGGATTTCAATATTCCCCCAGGGTCTGTCTGCCTCTCTGGGAGGAGGCAGAGGGAATGGGGGTGCGGGTTCTGTGCATGGCGTGGTTCCTATGGGGAGGTGACACTGAGGCCACTTATCACTTTTCCTGGATACTTTTTAGATTTAGGGTCTTAAATGAACAATATTTGGCAAGGAAAGTGTTTTATTTCCCTTCTGGGAAGTTTGCTTTTCCCAGTGCAGAAGTCCCAAGGTGAGGTGGGGAAGTGACTCCATCCTGAGAACAGCCACACAGGTGTTGTGAAAAGCACCTGAATATTATTCACTGGGTGAATAATATTCTGTTAACACAGGTAGGACACTTACTTAGAATAAACCAAGGCTAAATATACAGGGCATAGTGCTGGTCTGAGTCTGGAGATAGTGTACATGCTCTTTGCCACCACAGCTGTGTTTATGCCCCTAATTCTGGAGGTTTTCATACACCTCCAGCAATTATTCACCAGTTTGCTGGCTGGGACCATGATCCCCCTGGGAATGGGATAACAAACTCAACAGGAGAAAGCTCTGGCATGGCTGCTGCTCTGTGATCCTACAATGTATCCTGTCACGGTGGATTTGGTGTAATAAAATACATAGAACAAGAAACTACTTCAGATTAACCTGAAGAGAGAAATGCGTGGAGCGCTGCTGTCTCTGTGCTTGTTAACATGCCAAATACAGCTTGTCCAGCTTGAAAAGGGAAAAATATGATCTGCTTAGAATTGAGCCTGAGTCCATTCCATCACTGGGCTCTGAAGCAATCCTGGAAAGCCTCTTGGGGATTGCTGGGGTTCAGGGTAGGGTGAGGAATCTCTTGCTGGTGGTAGTGAAAGTTTTGTGCCTCAAGTGCTCTGTGGGGGGAGTCTCAGTGTAGTTTGAGTTGTGTGGTGGGTGATCCCGTGCTGCAGGATGCCCACTGAAGGAAAAGGATGATGGTGATGGGGAATGCATGTACCCCACCAGAGCAGTTCCTCAGGAGACTCCCAAACACTTCAGCATTTGAAAAAGTAGGGTTGTGGGAAGTTATTCCAAGGGAAAAACCAAAGGTGAAGAGAAAGAAATTTTCTGGAGCCAGAATCCAGCACCCTGTGAGGTGACATGGGACCCAGGGGCTCCCTCACCCCTCGCTGTGAGCCTTTGCTGCCCAGGAGCAGTCCTCAGCAGCATCTGGAAATAGTCCCTGACACCCAGGAGGACATCAGGCAGGCTCTAGGTTGGCTTGGATTTTTTGGGGGCCATAAGCAGCCTGGGAGCAGCCCACTAACCTCCACCTCTTCCTCATCCTTTTGTGCTGAATAATAAATAACTTGAGAGCTGAATGAGTTAAAACCAAAGTAAAACATTTCCAGGCTCAGCCAGAAACAAGTATTGATGTCTGAGAGGAGCAGACAGCTGATGGAAATACTGACACACTTAAGTACTTGGAGCTGTGAACCACACAGAAAGTGAATTATAGCTGGAATGAGCCAAGAAGCTACAGAGATGAAGTATCTTATCCTTATAAGTGAATACATACAAAAGCATTTCAGCGTTGCTGGGCCAACTGCTCCTCGTTGTGGAAGGTGTTTCCAGCCAGTTGCTGCCTTTTTGCTCCTCTGAGCAGCTTAAAAATGGTCTCTTTCTCTGTAGTGTGTTTGCTGTGAGCAGTGATGATGCTGCAAGTGCTGATCTCCATTAGATTCATCTCTTGGTGGTTCTCAAGTCATTACTGCTTTGGCTAAACTAATAATTAGCTGAATTTTAGTCATACCTTGGGAGCCCACAACTCAGATTGCCTCTTTGTCTCAAAGAGCCCATTAAAGCTACAAATGTGTTAATCCCTGCTCTGCTGGGCAGTGTCAGGGGCTCCTGTAACCCCTCCATGAGTTAACTCCCTGGTAATTTATACTTGTGTGTCATGGTTTAATCCTGTCTGGGAACTCAGCCTCACACTGCAGCTTGCTCACCCCATCTCAGAGGATGGAGGAGAGAATTGGAAGAGTAAAAGTGAGAAAACTTACGGGTGGCCATAAAGGCAAATAAGAGAAGCAAGGGCTGTACACAGAAGCAAAGCAGAACAAGGAATTAGTTCACCACTTCCCCAGGCAGGTGTTCAGCCATCCCCAGGACAGCCAGGCTCCCTCATACAGTGACTGAGAAAGACAAATGCCACCACTCCAAACAATCTCCCTTCTGCCTTCTTTCCCCAATTTTACTGCTGAGTATGCTGTCACATGGTCTGGAATATCCCTTGGGTCAGCTGGGCTCAGCTGTCTTGGCTTGTCCCCTCCCATTTTTTTATAGCTGGAGAGTTGGCTTCAGAGGGGGCAACTTCGTGTCTCCTTCATGTCTTGGTGTCTCTGGTTGAAAAGGTGTTGGAAACACCAGGCACACGCAACTGGAAGGCAGGAAGGAGGTGCTGGACTCTGGTCACCCTGTGAGACGTGTGAGCTTTGGTTCCCTGCTTTGAACTCCTGCTGTTTCAAGCATGGAAATGAGACTGTCTCTGCTTTCAGATTTATCTTTGTACTTGAAAGCTATATAAGGAATGAGAGTAAAATGGAATATCCCTAGGTCACACTTAAAGTGTGACCTTGGAGAAAGTGCTTAAAAGCATTTGAATGCCCATTTAAATACTTCTTGGAGATCTCCAGTTTGGGTCCTGTCTAATTTTTAAGCCATAGGTATATAAACAAAAGTTTGAAAAACAGTTAACAGGAGTGAGATTAAGACCATTACTAGTTTTCCTCTTTTTAATTCACCACTACATCTATCCAGAGATTATTCCCAGTCAGTATGAGTGAAGTCACTAGAACCAAACTTTGCATCACAATGTCTGCTGGAGACCAACTGGGAAGATTGAGGGTAGAGAGGTCAAAATAAAGTTGTCAGAAGCAAGAGGTGCTGCTACATTCCACAGAAGAAGCTTGAGACCCCAGTCTATTTGCTGAGTCTTACTTTCCTCTTCATTCCAACATTCCATATATACATTTTATAAAAATTCTTTGTTGCTTTGTCATTAACCCAGGTTCATTATGGTTTTTGAAAAAGAGTTATTTCCTTTTAAATAGCTAACCAGTACAGTTTGGCCTGTGCTTAGTCTGGGCTTGTTCCTGTTCAGTAGGTTTATAATACAAAAGCCAAAATACACAAGGCTTGAACGTTTGGCAAATAGCTTTGGTAGAACTGTGGGGGTTTTTTTGGGGGGGTGTTGTAGTACAGTTGTGTGGGGTTTGTTTTCCAGTAGATTAGATCAGCAAGAGGTTCCATCAGTTAGGCCAGTACTCAGTCTTGCAAGTGCAGAACTGTCCACAGGACTTTTTAATTTGAAGCCAAAGTTGATACCAGTGAAAAAATGCTCATAGTCTAGAAGAAGGAAGAAAAAACTTAAACAGTTAAGCCAGAATATTTCTTGACCATATTTTCCCCAGAGATATATCCCAGTTGGGAAGAGACCATGGGTGAACACTCAAATGTAGCAAAGAGTGCTGATCTGATAGCAAGGAGATTCTGCATGGAGCTCAGTCTTCTTTTTTGATTTACTAGAAGTATATGCTTTCAGGGAAAAATTTTATTAAAGGGAAAAAAACTCAACACTGCAAACCTTTGACTGCATGAACACCACAACATTCTGGCCAAACCATAAAATATTTGAGTTGGAATTGCTGCCATATCATGAGGAAAGGTTCTTAGTAATCCCAGTGAGTGTGGGCTTTGCCTCCTGTGAGACAATACCTCCCATGAAATACCACCTTTTCAGGCTCCCAGAATCCTTGCTTTCTACCCAAGGCTTTTGACTGCAACATTTTTTTATTTTAAATCTTTACATTTATACAAGAATAAAACCACACATGACAAGAAGAGAAAAACAATACATTTTTATCCTATAACCTGCTCCAACTCTTTCGCCTCAAGGCAAAAGAGCCTGGAGCCAATGCTACATCCTCAGCTATTTGAAGCTGCTGTACTTGCACTGGTTTCACAGTGAAGTCATAATCTATGAATGTGTCTTTGGTTCTGCACTTTTGTTGAACACAGAATAACTTCAGCAGGAAGCTAGTGATGGTTTAATTTATCTTAGCTATTCCAGCCTGCATCTTCTGTCCAGCCTTCCCCTTGTTTTCTTCAGCCTACAGATGTTGCCTTTGGGTCACTCAGTCACATAAGAAATTTGGTTTATCCCCGGTTCTGCTCCTTACATCCTGTCCTTGCTGGGTCTCGTAGAGTTTGTGGACAGACTCACAGCAATAAGCAAAAGGAGATCCAACAAAATGAGACTGAGCTGTGAACTTACCAGCACACACTTATTTCTGCCAGATCACCCCCTCACCGGCAGCACTGGGTGTTGCAATGACCCTTCTAGAGGGCTGTGCTGTTTGTTGTGATGCACCTGGTGGGGTGAATGTGTTTTGGTTGCTACAGAGTCAAAGCCATCCTCGTAGATCAGCCAAAAACCTGACTGTCTTTGCACAGCTACCTGCCTGTGGCAGGCAAGGGGAAGGTCTGGGCACATGGAAGCATCAGCAGAGCAAATACAAGATATGTTTCTTTTTTAAACACTCTTTCTATCTCTGACACCTGCTTGTGTTTATTCATCTCCATTTCTTTCTCCCTTTGCAGAATACTTGAGGAGCGAGACCGCCTTTCTGGAAGAGTTGGTGTTTGGAAATGGAGATACCATTGAACTTTCCTGTAACACCCAAGGCTCTTCTGTGTCTGTTTTCTGGTTTAAAGATGGTATTGGAATTGCACCTACCAACAGAACTCATATTGGACAAAAACTGTTGAGGATAATCAATGTGTCATATGATGACTCGGGGCTGTACAGTTGCAAGCCAAGGCATTCCAACGAGGTCCTGGGAAACTTTACAGTCAGAGTTACAGGTACGTGCAGAAATAAGCTGTTTCAGTGATTTTCTATGCTTTTTTTTTTCTTTTTTTTTTTAAAAAGCTTTGGCCCTTTCGCATGTTCAGCACAGCTGGTGGTTCATGGTGTTTGTCCTTGGAAGGTCTGAACCTCTGTGGTAACTCCTGACAGTGATTAGACTGGCAAAACAAACCAAGTGAAGAATGCTTGTGTGTCCAAACCAAATGCTGAAGCTTGATGTTAATACTGGGAGAGACTTAGAAAGGATGTTAGTCAGATTAAACCTCAAATCCCCCTTAACACTCAAATAGATGCAATGCTGCATTGGCTTTGAAGTTTTTTGTGAGTGAGTGAACTGTGGCTCATGGGGGTTAAATGATATTTTCCATGTTATGTGACAAATCAGTGGCAAAACTGCACATAAAAGCTGGAAGTTCCTGAAAACTGTTTCTCTGTTGTAGCTGGTAAATCTCTGCCCTCCATCACAGTTATCACAAACTGCTAGCTTGTTTTAGAGGTAGCTTATCTGTAAACTGTATATATCCAAAATATGTGCTTCATCAAAGTTCCTTATTGGGATTCATACATTGCAAGCAAGTGCTGTGTTAGCAAAGCACATGCTGTCATTTGCTTGGCCATATTTTTTGTGATGAGGCCCATAGAACAGAAGAGCTACAGGCTGTCCAAGCCTGGATCACTAAACACAGAGTGCCAGAAAAATCTGTTGTTTCCAGATAGCTAACCACCAACACAAAGGTCATTTTCATGATTTCAGGCTGATGCATTGGTAGATGGATACTGATCACTGTGAGCAGATAAAAAAAACCTCCTGATCACAGGTTAAAAGCCTGAATTTTCAGGGGAATTAGCCCCTTGTGGACCTCAGGTTTTGGAAACTTTCATTTGCCCTTGTACTGTTGGAGCTTTTTCAAGAATCATTGAATAGCAGGTCTTTTCTCCAAAAGTTGAGTTCCCTCAAAAAGTAAGAGTCTCTGAAAACCAAACAGAGATGTTTGTAATTGTGAATCACATCCACTCCATAGAGAGCTTTCTTGTGCAATAGGATTTTGTGTGAGAGAAAACCATCACGAGAATAAAAGCCCGTTTCACCAAGCCTGTAGCAACATCTGCTTTTTATTGAACCTTACTGGAGATTGCTGTGAATGCTTCAAGGTCATATCAATTAAATGGTTAAAGAAGTATTTGGCCCTTGAAAGGCTTTCTTTAACTAGGTACGATTATGGAACTATCCAGCAAACTGCAGGTTGTTAGAAATGTTACTCTCTTTTTTTTTCCTAAGTGACATGAAAATGTTTTTGAGTTCAAGGGGCAGGAGGGAGGCAGAGAGGGCAGCTGGTTACATGCTCAAATGAAACAGCTGCCAGCGCCAAAAGTTTGTAAAGTGAGAAATTGTTTTTAATAGTGGAAGGACTGATAATCCTCTGCTTTTAAAAAGTTTAGGCCCCTGTATTTTTCCTCTTCACTAATAATAGCTAATAACAGCTTAAGAACTAGCGAGTAACCTGAACCTGCTTTCTGACAACATTATGAGTCTTTGATTCTATTAGCCCACTGTCATTACCACCAAAGTGCAGGTAATGTGGGAGCCTCCTTTTTAGCTGTCAGCAGCACTTGTTTTAAACTTTGAAGCCCTGCTTTATGTGGCAATAGTGGTGCCTCTCATATACTCAGATATTTCTTCATAATTAGTATTGGTTGCTCAGCATGGCACTGCAGAGATGAGATTGTGATCAGAGATTTGTGGTTTGTGTCCCCAATTCTTAAAGGTAACGCCAGCAATTAGCTCAGGTATCTGGCCAGGTGTTCATGTGGGTATCTGATGTTTGGGGCTGGACTTGTTCTCTGCATTAAACTGGTTTAAAGCTGTACTAACGAACTGGAATTGCTCTGATCTGTGTTCTTAAGTGAGCAAAACTAGGCTAGGTGTGTGTGGAATAGCTGATCCACATGTAAGTTCCATTCTGAGAGATGCTTCCGTGTGCTAGGGGCATATCAGGATTTTCCTACACAGAGCCATGAGGTTTGAGTCTGCAACAAACTGTTCTGCAGTGACTCTGACTGTGCACAGGGGGATGTTTGATGCTGGAAGCAGAGCAAGTAGATGCTGGAGCTGGCATCCAAGGGCTGAGAACCAGGCTGATTAATAGCAGGATTTGATCTCTTTAAAATTCCTCCCTTGACAGACAAGGGCTTGAGTGTTTTGCCAGTTTACAAAAAGAAACATACTGTCCCCTTAAAACCTGAGCACTTGGAAAGGGCTGTGTAGAGGCTGCATGCCCAAACTGATATCCAGCCCTGTTGGCAGAAGCTCCATTTCTGCAACCATTTCATGCACAGAGCAGCCTTTGGATTTAGTGGCTAAGCAGCACCCCTGTGATGAGCATGGACTCCAGGCTGGTACCAGTGAACAGAGCTTTCAAAATACCCAAGGCCAAGCATTACAAAACAGGTGACTGAACAAATTAAGTCCCTTTTCATTCATAATTAAAGCCCTTTTGAGCAGTTCTTGCCAATACCCAACAACTGCTGCTAAGAATTACTGTTTCAGTAAATGATAAAAAAATAGCTTATGATTTTTAGTCACCTTTTGAAAAAGGTGATGTTTCAGTAACTTGAATAGGACAGTAGCTATGAATACAGGATATTTGATCTTAAAATCTAAGCTGCACTTCTCATCTTAAAAACAAGCAAAGTCGAAGACTTCCCCCAGCCATGTGAAAATGTTTTTAAATTAGTTTAAAAACTGATTCTACTCCTCTGGTCATGATGGATTTATTGGAAAGCAGAAGTAAACGACAATCATGTGTTAATATACAGTAGCCAAATCTGAGAGCAGAGCTGAGAAGGTGCTGATTTCTCTGGCAATGCTGGTGGGGATTTGGCGCAGTTTCTGCCCTCGCCAGGACTTGAGTAAACCTGCTGGATCAGCCAGAACACCCAAACATCCACCTCACTTTCAGCAAGCCCCGTGGCATTTCCCTAGCTCTGCTGCCAGCGGGACCTCAGCTGTGGATTTGCAGTTAGAGCCGTGCTTAAATCGTCCTTGGGGCTTTGCCCAGGAGAAGGTGCAGAGCACAATGAGGCCCTGCAGTCTAAGGCAGGGAGATGTTTCCTGTGTTGCTTCTGTGGATGGTGAAAATGCCTAGAAGGCCCTTTCCAGATTCTGCAGGGGAACTATTTGTTGTTACCTTTCCTTCTTTTTCCCTCCTTTCATCTATCCCCTCCCCACCTTTTTCTTTTTCCATTTTTGACTCCACTGTGCTGGTCAGAAAACAGTAGAAAACTCAAGTGCATCTTGCAATGAAGGATGTTCTGCCTGGCTTGATCTAAAGCAGCTCTTTACATTTCTGGCCACATGTTAAACACTCATTCTCTGTTTCCTAGTGTTTAAGATGTTCTTTTACCACTGTCTGAGAATATAAAGCCTGCTGGGTTGTTAGCATTTTGCCATTATTTAAAAGAAAAATTCCTGGAGATTATGTAACATCAGTGATGCTAAATGTCCAGATGCTGAACTGTACTAAACTAAACTGTGTAAACAAAATCAAACACTAAGCTGCTATTTGATAATGGCATTTACACTTACAGTAGTCACTTGATGGGGGGAAGAGGGACTGAGCCTTGATTGTGGACAGCTTGGAGAAGGTGAAATGTTAGACCACATTAAAAGAAAGAGTTCAGGTTGTTTTGGAGAGATACAGATGGAAAATTCCCACCTGTTTACCTGTATTGAGTTACAGCCTTGAGGTGCCTGTGTGGGAGGAGTACAACTAAAGGGAACTGGTTTGTGGAATAGCCATCAAAACATTGATGGAGAGAGGTTTGATTGCAAGAAGTTCAAAAGTTTTGGTCTTAGTGTTTGAACAAGGTGTTAATGGAGGGAGATGTGGCAGGGGGAATATTGAGTTAAAAGAAAAATGCAGGGAAAGTGAATTAGAAATGCTGACCTGTAGTTTTGAGACATGGTAAAATAAAGTCTTTGGAGTGAATGCTAGAGGGAAGGGGAAAAAAATCAGTCAGAGAGCTTGTTCTGCAAAAAGAAATTTTCCAGTTTAGAATTTCTTTTGTGTTTATGAGGAAGAGAGCATTTCACACAGGGAGAAGCATTTGACATTGGACCACGTTTTCAGAGCACTGGCAAACTCTTGACCCCTCTCTCCCAGCTGAGAAAGCTCCTGTCCAGTTGTGCCTGGCCCAGCAGCATCAGAGGGGTGGGCTGGTGGAGCTGCAGGGTTCCTGAAGGGTGAGCCATCACTTGGCTGTCCCTTGCTGGAGCCTGTGACACCAACAGCCTCATCCAGCGTGGTGTCTCCACATGCCATCCTCCTTCTGCTTCACTTCTTTCTTGTCTCTTTGCAGATTCCCCTTCGTCAGGTGATGATGAGGATGATGATGATGAGTCAGAAGACACAGGTAATTTATTTTTCTGGGATACAGAGGCCTTTTCTTTGAAGAAGCTGTGGCTCCCAAGCGGTGCAGCTTGTATGGGTGCTCACATAGTCGCACAGCAGGTCTCTGTGTTGAAATCAGTGGCCTTAGGAGGGAACCCCGATGAAATGTATCTAAAAGTTTAGAAACAGCTGCCAGGGTGGTATTGCTGCTGTGGAATCCTACAGCAGCAGTACTGTATTTTGAAGACTTGATGCTGAGCATCTGAATAGATGAGTAGTTACAAATTCTCCTTGCATGTAAATCCAGACAAGCCCACTTACTATAGATATCTTTTTTTGTTTTACTACACTGATATTACACCAGCTTTATACCATTTCAAACCTTGGCTGCTTTACTTTTAACTATTCTGATTCTGGTCCTTACCAGCATCTTGACAGGAGTCAGAGTACAAAACATACAGTAGCCAAGGGCCAACTTTACTGATGCCATAAGTGAGAGCAACCTCTTTGGCTTTACTGGCTTTTCTTTCACTCCTGTGAGGAAGAGAACAGTGTCCCAGAACAGTGCTTGGTGCTTTCACAGCGAGTCTCTTTCAATCTCAGTGCTGCTTTCTTTAAGTGCAATAGCATTAATCAGGATCAGAGGTTCAGAGGTGTTAGTGTTGTGTTTTATTCTGCTCTTTATACTTCTTCAGAGTGAGCTGCCCATGAGTATGTACTTCTAAAAAATAAACGTCTTGCATTTGAACTCCCAGTCAGCTATGAACATTGGCAGAAGTTCAACATGACTGGAAAATCTCTCCTGCCCATAGCATTGGACATGCAGGACTCTTTCAAACAGGTCTGCGACTGCAGTAAGTTAATACTGCTGTGTGTGCAGTGTGTGGACAGTCAT
>VWZP01006688.1:630222-708419 GCA_013396995.1 Dicaeum eximium | reverse complement strand
GTAGAAAACTCAAGTGCATCTTGCAATGAAGGATGTTCTGCCTGGCTTGATCTAAAGCAGCTCTTTACATTTCTGGCCACATGTTAAACACTCATTCTCTGTTTCCTAGTGTTTAAGATGTTCTTTTACCACTGTCTGAGAATATAAAGCCTGCTGGGTTGTTAGCATTTTGCCATTATTTAAAAGAAAAATTCCTGGAGATTATGTAACATCAGTGATGCTAAATGTCCAGATGCTGAACTGTACTAAACTAAACTGTGTAAACAAAATCAAACACTAAGCTGCTATTTGATAATGGCATTTACACTTACAGTAGTCACTTGATGGGGGGAAGAGGGACTGAGCCTTGATTGTGGACAGCTTGGAGAAGGTGAAATGTTAGACCACATTAAAAGAAAGAGTTCAGGTTGTTTTGGAGAGATACAGATGGAAAATTCCCACCTGTTTACCTGTATTGAGTTACAGCCTTGAGGTGCCTGTGTGGGAGGAGTACAACTAAAGGGAACTGGTTTGTGGAATAGCCATCAAAACATTGATGGAGAGAGGTTTGATTGCAAGAAGTTCAAAAGTTTTGGTCTTAGTGTTTGAACAAGGTGTTAATGGAGGGAGATGTGGCAGGGGGAATATTGAGTTAAAAGAAAAATGCAGGGAAAGTGAATTAGAAATGCTGACCTGTAGTTTTGAGACATGGTAAAATAAAGTCTTTGGAGTGAATGCTAGAGGGAAGGGGAAAAAAATCAGTCAGAGAGCTTGTTCTGCAAAAAGAAATTTTCCAGTTTAGAATTTCTTTTGTGTTTATGAGGAAGAGAGCATTTCACACAGGGAGAAGCATTTGACATTGGACCACGTTTTCAGAGCACTGGCAAACTCTTGACACCTCTCTCCCAGCTGAGAAAGCTCCTGTCCAGTTGTGCCTGGCCCAGCAGCATCAGAGGAGTGGGCTGGTGGAGCTGCAGGGTTCCTGAAGGGTGAACCATCACTTGGCTGTCCCTTGCTGGAGCCTGTGACACCAACAGCCTCATCCAGCGTGGTGTCTCCACATGCCATCCTCCTTCTGCTTCACTTCTTTCTTGTCTCTTTGCAGATTCCCCTTCGTCAGGTGATGATGAGGATGATGATGATGAGTCAGAAGACACAGGTAATTTATTTTTCTGGGATACAGAGGCCTTTTCTTTGAAGAAGCTGTGGCTCCCAAGCAGTGCAGCTTGTATGGGTGCTCACATAGTCGCACAGCAGGTCTCTGTGTTGAAATCAGTGGCCTTAGGAGGGAACCCCGATGAAATGTATCTAAAAGTTTAGAAACAGCTGCCAGGGTGGTATTGCTGCTGTGGAATCCTACAGCAGCAGTACTGTATTTTGAAGACTTGATGCTGAGCATCTGAATAGATGAGTAGTTACAAATTCTCCTTGCATGTAAATCCAGACAAGCCCACTTACTATAGATATCTTTTTTTGTTTTACTACACTGATATTACACCAGCTTTATACCATTTCAAACCTTGGCTGCTTTACTTTAACTATTCTGATTCTGGTCCATACCAGCATCTTGACAGGAGTGAGAGTACAAAACATACAGTAGCCAAGGGCCAGATTTACTGATGCCATAAGTGAGAGCAGCCTCCTTGGCTTTACTGGCTTTTCTTTCACTCCTGTGAGGAAGAGAACAGTGTCCCAGAACAGTGCTTGGTGCTTTCACAGAGAGTCTCTTTCAATCTCAGTGCTGCTTTCTTTAAGTGCAATAGCATTAATCAGGATCAGAGGTTCAGAGGTGTTAGTGTTGTGTTTTATTCTGCTCTTTATACTTCTTCAGAGTGAGCTGCCCATGAGTATGTACTTCTAAAAAATAAACGTCTTGCATTTGAACTCCCAGTCAGCTATGAACATTGGCAGAAGTTCAACATGACTGGAAAATCTCTCCTGCCCATAGCATTGGACATGCAGGACTCTTTCAAACAGGTCTGCCACTGCAGTAAGTTAATACTGCTGTGTGTGCAGTGTGTGGACAGTCATAGTGACTTAATGTCCAGGAGACCCATCAGCAGCAGTTAGTGGTTTTCTGATAGCTTCTACTTAGGGGCCAAATCCTGCCAGGTGACAGGCACCTTTGCAGAGGTGCTCAGGGCTCCTGGCACCTGCTGAAGAATGGTACAGACATAGGGAAGGTCTGGTTTGGTCAGGATTTTTCCTGCTGCAGAGCAGTTTCTGATGTGCACAACTGATTGTTCTGTATGTTTTTTATGTGGTTTATAGAGAACTCAATCTCTTAGAAACAGGTATCACAAAACATCAGCTGGCTTATGGTACAGAAAGACATTTTTCTTCACTGAAAAGGAAAACACACATTTCACCACATGTATTTATAGCCTGTTTTCTGGGTCTTCTTGACTTTGAGGCTGTCTCTGGTTTTAGACCTGAAGGTAATGGCTGGCTTTGCTTAAAGGTCTCGTTATAAAAAGTTGGATTCTCTTCTGCTTTAAAGATGGTTGATTGGCTTAGTGTGTCAGTGCGGTGAAACCTCGCAGCGTTTCGTGACGTGGGTGTGCTTCATGTTGTGTCTTTGATGTCAGATCCTCCACTTAACCCTCAGAGGTCTCCTGAGTCTGGGGAGCTGTGTTGTTAACCCTGGTACCACCACTGTCAGGACATCCCACTAGGAAGAGGGGCTGAAGGACCATCCCAGGCAGGCACACATGGTGTAGCCAGTGCCATTTTCTGTGGACAGCCCAAAGATCCAGTCTTCTATCTCCTGTGGCCAAAATTTGCCCTACCAATGGGGTGTATGAGCCTCTGCTCGGGCATCAGACACAGCTGTGGTCAGTAGTTGAGGAGGAAAGGCAATAAATGCCTTCATGCAAAAGAAAAATACCACAGACTTGTAGGATGGTTAGGGTTGGGCAGGACCTTAAAGTTATCTAGTCAGTATAACTGATAGGGTTTCGTGTTTAGGGGGAGGCAATCCATCCTGGACTGGCTCACTGAGTGTTGCCACACTGCATATCACTGAATAAAATCCTTTTGTCCTGGCCCCTTGTAATGATAAGTTACTTTTCTGGCTTGTGTTACTCAATAGTTTCTCATCCTCATATAGTGGAAAGGTTGGAAAGCTGATTCCAATAGCATCATGAGTTTGAAGCCAATCTTGTTAATTTTAAGGGTTGAAAAGCCCAAATTCCATGTGGAGTGCCCTGCTCTGCTCACTCTCAGCTTCCTCACTGAAGGGCAGTACAGAAACAGGGCACCCCTTAGGGATGGGCAGCAGAAAATAATAAGGAGAAACTTCTGCAGCTCTAAATCAGCTCGTTTGTTGCAGCCTTGTCCCAAACCGTGATCTGCCTTTGCAGAAAGAGGCTTTCTAATACCTCTGTTCTCTACAGCTGTTTTTCCTGGCCCTGAAACGAAAACAAAACTCCCTTTTCACACACTGTGCTTCTGCCCCAGTGCTCCCTACCCCTCTTGTATCTGTTTGTTTGGAGCCCCCGCTGCGCAGCCCCAGCACCTTCAAAGAGCCCCCATAATCTCCAATTAAATCTGGCTCTGTCCTCGGAGGCGTCAGCTGGGGAAATTACACAATTAGGGTTGATTCTGTCTGCCACAGAATTTGGTGGCAGCTCCTAATTGCTAAATGAGTGCTTGGCTGTATTAATTATTCCAAGTATTGCTCTCAGTTTTTTTTTAATTGGTCATTCCAGTTGGATGGGTGGCCGGTGTCTTTGACGAACAAAATGGACCGTCAGGCTTACTGTTTGATGATGGGAAAGGGCTGGTGATAATGTTTGGGGGTCCCTGATTTTTTTCCTTTTTCACACCTGCACATGCAAAACCATTGCTGGTAATTAGTTTAGAGAGAGCTGGTCTAGAAAATTTTCCTGTCTTTCATCCTTCCTCTTTTCCTGCTCCCAAAACTCTCTGGAGCTTTGCAAGCTTTGCTTGAAAAGAAGAGTTAGCAACATTTTCAGCCCCTTAAAAAGTGGTAATGAAAGGACTCAGAGGGCAGAGCAAAGCAAAAGCAGGGATGTTTTGTTCGCTGCTCCTGCAAGTGAGAACAAAGGCACTGTTTTCAATGTGTAGATGCTTTCTTCCAGTTCCAGTTTGACTTGAGAGCAATGCCCTGTTTGAGTCTTGGCACAATAATCCAGGGGTGCCCAGCCCTGAATCTCACAGAAGAGCACCCAAAGGAGGGAAAGCACTCACGGAAGAAGTCGTGTCTTAATTGCAGCAGGCAGGAGTGAACCCTGCCTTTTGCTCCATATGGAGAATATCCCCAGCTGGAAACTTTCCTGGGCTCCATCTTGCTCCTCTCTTATGCCTGATAGCAAAATCCCCTTGGCTTCAGTGACAACATTTGCAGCCAATGGGTTGATGGATCTCCTGTGAGATTCAAACTCATCTTTTGAATGAAAAAAGTGATAAAATGTCACCCTGCAGCACGTGCAGATGTTGTGTAAAAGGGAAGAGCCCCGAAAAGCAAAAGGAGGAACCTGGTCCTGACCAGGTGACCGTGTGATGTAATTACATCTCAGTGCCTAGATGATTGTCATCAACACCATAAAATGGGATTTATTGTGGGCACATATGGTAATCAAACAACAAACAGCAGCTTATTTGGCTGCCCTCCATGGTGGTGGCAAAAGGGGACTTTTCCATCCATGCCTGGCCTTTGCCATACCTCTCCTCTGTAGCCCTGTTAACCACTTGTAATGCCCCTGGAAAATCAAGGTGCATTGCTAAAAGGAAGCGTTTGGCCAGTAAACTGTCCAGGCTTCAGAAACCAAGGACCAGCATGGGTTTCTGGAGCCCTCTCCTCTCCAGCCTTCCCAATGCCATGCCAAGAGTCCTCTGCCTTCACTCCCCTGTTGCTGCCTGGGGATTTGCCCAGTCTTTACTTGGTTTCTGCCCTTCCTTCATGCTATAACAGCATCATCCTTTTACCATCAAGACCTGTTCTTCCTTTAGTGGTTGCACCCTCTTTTCTAATATTTTTTGGAATATTCCCCATTTTTGTGTAGTTTTACCATCTGGAATGGTAGATGGCTGCATGATGTCCCATTTTAGCTCACTTTATCTTGTAGTACTTCATGCCTCCTGGGTGTGCTGTGTGTTCACAGCAAAGTTTGTAGCTGGGATTTTCCAGGGCCATGGGAATTGCAGGGATTCCTCCTTTTGCTGTTGTTTGTGCCAGCCATACTCCTGCTGGATCTGGTGCCATCCTGGCAAGAAAAGGGCCTTAAGCAGTTTCGTTATTTGAAAAATGAGGCGTACGCGGGATGTGTGAGCGCAGATCCCTCTGATCTGTGGGGCTGACTCTGATAGGCATCAAATTGTTGAGCAAGGCAGGCTGAGGGCAGATGCAAACCCTCAGTACTGGATTTCTCTCAGCCATCCCACTGCAAAGGTGGGAAAGCAGGNTGCAAACCCTCAGTACTGGATTTCCCTCCCTGAGATGGCATTACTGAGGCACCTACGTTCAGCCATCCCACTGCAGAGGTGGGAAAGCAGATGGGACATGAGATGGGACATGGGGCTCTCTCTAGCACATGGAAGGGCATCCTGGGTGGAGCTCCTGGCATCCAGCTCCTCATGGACTTTGCAAGGAGGGGGAAACATGAGGAGAGTGTTGGCAAGTGCTAAAAACCAGTGGGTGCATGGATTGCCTTGGCTGAGCTGTATGACCTTTCCTGCAATGTCCTTGGAGCTGGAATGCAGCACGGAGCCTGCATGAGGGACACCAGGGACTTACACCAAGGTGGGGGTCAGTCACTGATTTACCTGGAATTGTAATGGGATGGGTATCATGCAGCCAAATGCATCAGGGATAAGGATTGCTGGAGAAAGGGAGCAGCTCCCATGCATCTCAAAGGGATGCAGCAAGAGGGAAAACTTTGTACACACTTGTCATTAAGTGGAAGGGGATTACAGGAGCTTCAGAGTAGCACTGAGATGGGGCTGTGATGCTGGCTGGTGTTTGTGAGCATTGTGACCACTGCAGGAGAGGCCAGCAGCAAGGCTGTCCCAACAGCTTTGGTGGCCATCGTGTTCTCCAAGGCGGTTCTTGGAGGACCAGTGCCTCCAGTTTGTCTTGGCCAGAAGCACACATGCCTCTGCAACAGGTGCTCCATGTCTGTGAGTTTTTCCTACCCAACTGGAGGAGATGCCATTTATACTCCTTACCCTCCTTCTTGCTATTTGGCAGCCCAGACACTGCCTGGCCCCATCTCCTTTTGGCCTTGGTGTGGAGCACAGACCTGGGGGGCTGGATGTGGCAGGGGAAACATGGCATGTGCAGCTCTGCAGTGTTTCCTTAAGCAGAAATGAAAGCTTGGGAGGCTTTTTAAAAAAACTTTTTCTTTCTTCCCAGTATAATGAGTTTGCCTCTGCTGCTGCCTTAATTTGGAGTTAATATGTAATGTTTGTAACACAGCCAAGGAACATAGCTGTACTTGAGGCAGATTATAAAAAGTATCTCATGCTAACACTGGTGTTTTAAAATTTATCCCTGTTCGAAGGTAACATGAATCTTTAAAACTACAATCACTTGTACTTAAAGAACATAAACATGATAAACCAGTTTGGCACTGGCACGTTTTTTTCTTTCCTTCCCTTAAGGAGGCTACACTACATTTGTACTTGCTAAGGAGGAACATTATCCAGTGCACTCAGCTCATAGTTTTTCTCTGCTCCCTTGCTGGCCCATCAACATTCTTATACCCTTCTAACATCTTTCTGCTGGTTATGCTTCTTGGCTACTAATGTCCCAAAGGTACACCTGTATCTTTTTACACACTGAGGCCAGATTCTCATCCTGATCTGGGAAAACTCTACTTGTTGATTTAAAAGCAGCCACTTCAGATTTATATTGGCATTACCAAGACAAGAACGTGGTCATGAACCTTTCATCACAAAACTGAAATACAAACACCCTCTCTGTGTCTATGAGAGTCATTTAGCTGGAAAGCATTTCTGTGTCATTTAACTTAAGTGCAGCAGGTAGCAATTTACCTGTCAATCTGCACATGCCAAAGACTCCTCAAATGCATCTGCTCACCAGCTGATATACTCTGTGGCAGAAAGGGCTGTGTTCAGCTTGGTTTTTCCTTTCTCAGGTGTCCCCTTCTGGACCCGGCCAGATAAGATGGAGAAGAAGCTGCTGGCAGTTCCTGCCGCCAACACCGTTCGCTTCCGATGTCCGGCGGGTGGAAACCCAACTCCTTCCATCTACTGGCTGAAAAATGGCAAGGAGTTCAAAGGGGAGCACAGGATTGGGGGCATTAAGGTAAGGTCTTGGTTTGGATCTCAGTTTTTTATTATTTCTACCAACTAGAAAATTGTATTGCACAGTGATTAACACAGGTAGTTTTAAGAGCACTGTCCTGACTGTGTAGAAATGAAGGTGGTTCTTGCCCTCTTAAGAATTGCTTGGCACCAAAAGTGTTAAAAAGGACTGCTGTCCTTTAGGATCAAAGGCTAATTCCCTCTGAGTTTGTCTGTAGTTGTCATTCAGGGAGTAGGTAAAAATGGGGCTGGGTTTATGGTTGCATTGTGAACAGGGATGAAAAAGCAGGAGCAGAAACTTCTGCCCTAATTTCTGGAGATGAGCCCAGTGCATTGAGATGTGTTGGACCAAGCCATAGCAACTCCCAGCTCTTAAAGAAAACCTATTCAGTGTCCTTTGAAGGTATAGGAAAGACCTCACCAAAGAGCTGGATCATCATGCTGGTAGTCATTAACATTCTTGTGGTATAAATCACTGACCCTTGGTCAAGTGTTGGATTCCCTTGTAGCCGGAGTAATAGCATCTGCTTCTTGGCTGCTTTCTTCTCTCTGCTTCCTTTCTACCATGAGGTGTTCTGGAAAATGCTCTGGCTCATGTTTATGGATAGAGCTCAGGGACACAAAACTCCACTGCAGTCAAATTATTTAATTAGCCAGAAGCCTCTGTGCTACTTTATATGATGAATTATGGCAGGATTTTAAAAGGAAACTCAGCTTTTCTCACATTTTGCTGCTGTTGTTATTACTTTTTCCCCTTGAGGTCATAGTCAGACACTTTTTCTGGTTTTATTTGGGGACAATAAAACTGCTGCATCTGATTATAACAAAATCATCATAGCAGGAAGGACTCTTGAGTAGCAACTTTTGCCTGCACTCTGCCAGCCCTGACATATCCCTGGGCTCTGCTGCTAAGGAGAGAAGGTGCCTTGTAGGAAAGCACCTTCATCAGTACCCAGAGTAGCTGTGTGCTGATGCCTGCCACATCCGTAGTGTTTTGAAAGGGGACTGGGCATGCAAAGCATGCCATGCTCCAGAAACCAGAGAAGGTTTCAAAAAAAGTCCCCCCTCCCCACAGTTTTGGGCTGTTTCTTTCCTGTTAGCTTAGACCTGTTCCTGAAAGAGCCTTTTGTGAAGCCTTTAAAACTCCTTCCTCAGTCCTGTCCCTGCTCCAGTCTGGATGAGGCTGAGAACACGCTCAGGTTTGGATTTTCTGAAAAGCCATGGAGGGTAAAGAAGTGGAGAGGCAACTCCTGGGGGTAAACTGCTCTTCAGCAGATGACATTCACAAAGCACAAGCATCTTTTACTAATTGCAGGCTGTAAGGATCATCCTGAAGTGTTTTCAGGCTTGCGTGCGCCATTCCAACAGCTTTTTACTAAACTGTGTCACATCAGCTGCACTAAATTATGCCTGCAGAAAAAAAAGTCTGAAGCTGAAAGCAATTCCCCTACCTACTTTCCAGTAGTTTTAATCTATCTTTGATTTTAAATTGACACATTTCATCCTCTGAAACATGGTAGTGAGTCTTCAGCATTGCTCTGCTTTGTTTCTCTGGGAGCACCTTCAAGCAACAAGTCAATGCTTAAAAGAGCTATTGAAGGCAATGTCAGGACAATTACAGGAAGATTGGTTTAAGCTCTCTATCTGTCTAGGTGTAGTTCTTTGTCCCATTCTTGATATAAAGACATCTTTCTCTGTAATTTTCCTTCTTTTATTTGCTTGCTTTTGGTCATGAGCCACAGTTAGATATAAGTAATCTAATGTAAATCTCATCCAGTATAAATATACTGATAGATATCAGCTGAGATTTGAACCAGAAAAGGGGATTGAAAACCTGCTCGATATCTCATGTATTTAAGATTTAAATTCCCTGTTACAACTTAACTTCATAACAGGATTAGGCAGCTTGAAAAGAATGGGCAAGATCCAGATCTGGCAGTTTGGTTGGCTTGCTTCATCTCGAGATCTGGTCTTAACCCAGAAATCCTTGAGCTGGGAATGTTCTCATTTGTTTCAGTGTGTGAAAGAGTTTTAATGTTGATTGTGAGAAGTCTGTTGTCAGCAAATGAAAGCTGACCACTCTTCCACATCTGCCCCTTGCACATGGCATTTAGACCCGTGTGACTGCCCGGTGTAAAGCCTGCAAGAGGGAAGGGTGAGTGTTGAAAACATGATAGGCAGGCTAACCTGGTTTTGTTACAGTTCATCCTTAACTGGTAAAGAAAAGAAATTCATATGACTTATCATATGAAATTTCCCAAAGAGCATTAATGGTTAAATCCGTGTTGGAATCTCTAATATCGTAAGCCTGTGTGTGTTAAATGACCCTAGAAGGGAAGATGGAGGGGGAGGGGAGGGGGAGGATTATCCCTTCCCCAGACCATTGCACTGACTTGCATACCAGTCTGGCAAACACGAGCTTCCAAGTGTGTCTGCAAATGTTTGTTTCACACGGAGCCAAGACTGACAACACCAAATAAACCAGAGGATTTTCAGTATCTCACCCACTTGATTTATGCCTGCACTAAGTCACTTCATGTTTCTAGTGTTTTATTGAGTGCAGTGACTATCCTAACATGAGAATTACTATCTTCTGCCAAAGGTTTTCAAAACTAAAAATGTTTTCCTAAGTTTCCAAGCAAGTTCTGCCCTGTGAGTCTGTGCCCCCAAGTTCTTCTCTGTTTAGAGTCCAAAGTTCCCATCACAAACCTGATGAGAAAAGTTCTTTGAAAGTGTCATAAAAGTGTCTTTGAAAGTGCATCCTTAGTAAAACACCTAATTTGGACCTAGTTTTAGAATACAGGTCAGATTAGAGAGTCATCCATGTGTCTGGAGCCCCATGTTCTTGGAGTAGCTCCTAGGGGTTCCAGATGCAAACATTTTGCAGTGCTGAAAAGCGGATTTAAAGAAGCCTTTAGACACAACTGTGAGACAAGCCAGTGTGGAAATGAGCCACTGAGCAGCCACAAATTTGCATTGAAATTTCTGTGACAGTCTGGTGTGTTCAGCTCTGGGCTCAGGGTCTGGGCTCTCTGTTCTCAGAGCTCCTCTTACTCTGTAATTGCCACACGGTTACGGAGATGCAGCAAGGGGGATGTTGCTTTACAAAATGTGAGATGTTGGTTCTGCTCCTTCATTGAGCTCCTCCATTTGTGCCATCCTGGGTGGGCAGAGGTGCAGTCAGAGCTGACCAGACATCTGCCACAGCTGAGATGTCTGTATGAAATGTTTGGTCACAGCCTCCTGTTACCTCTGAAATGAAAAGAAATGCCATATTCAGCATTCTCTGAAAAAAGGGTGCTCAGCTGTGCTTTTTTCAGGGCTTCAGAGGTCTACAAGTTATTAAAATGACATTTGCTTGCTTATCTTGCAACTAAGCTGTCTAGGCCTATGGTTTTAAGCCTGCTCTTTGCAAAGTTCTGGCTTTGATTGCAACTTGGCCCTCTTACGGAAAGCATGTGGATGCAATTTATGTGTAGCAAAAGAGGTTAAATGACTTCATATTTGAGTTCACCTGCTGCAGCAAGAAATCTCTAGGAGCAATTACACCCTTGTTTTTTCCATCAGCCCTTGACATTCTATAGTGCAGCATTATTGTAAATCTCCTACTTCTGTGTCCTTGGGGTCACCTTCAAAATGTTTAATAAAGTTAAATGTTCTGCTTTGGGAGGCAGAAGGCATCAAATTAATATCCAGAGATTTGGAGAGCTTCTATATGTTACGCACCCTGAAGTGATCTTTGTTACTGTTGGTTGCTTTCTGTATTAATTCAAGATTTGCTTTCCATACCCATTATTTCCTTTATAATCATTAGAAACAAACATTCTAGCTGAGATCACAGGGCAGCAGGTCAGGGTGGAGACATGGATTGTGCTTTCCCTTCTGCTACTGAGCCACCATCAGCTCTGGACATGAGCCACATCCAGAAAACCAACTAGTATAAAACTCAGTGCCAAAATAGAAGGGCTGGCCAAGCATCGTAGAGACCAGATTTGAGGCTGGACATGTTTGCTCCTGTTTTTTAGAGGGAATTTAGGGGACTAACTCAGTTGGAGAAAGCTGTTTCTGTTCAGACAGATGCCGTAACCTGTTGCTTCCACAGCACACGCATTTTAAAATATAGACCAGAATATTAAAATATATCGAATACATAAAATATAGATCCCATGTGATGCCTACTGAAGTAATTATTTTAATGAGAAGTGCCATTCAGTTGTCAGCTGGCTTTGTTGTTGTGATTATTGTGGAAACATATAGAAGTCCCCACTGAAATCTCAGTGTGTTACATTGCCTTGCATCATTTTTGCATTGCTCTTAATGTGTTTTCACATTAATGCATTTTCTCATCATAAGGACCCTTGTAAATGGGTCCTTGTGATGTTCAGGCTTCCTCTGGGGTCCAGGTGTGTGGAAGCTCGGTGATTGCTGATTGGTTTGAAAGGTCTGGTGATGATGGTGCTTGATGGTTTGATTTCTTCTTTTAGCTGCGACACCAGCAGTGGAGCCTGGTGATGGAGAGCGTTGTGCCGTCGGATCGAGGGAATTACACCTGCGTGGTGGAGAACAAATATGGCAACATTAGGCACACGTACCAGCTTGATGTGTTAGGTGAGATTTCACTCTTTTCCCTCAGCAGCTGATCTGTGCTGATGTTGAGTAGCTGTGTGATAGGATATGGGAAGCAGGAGCTTGGTTTCTTTCCCAAAGTGTTGGATCATGTGTCTTCTAAAACCAACAACAAGCTTCTTTTTGGCCAGCGATTCGGGCTCACATCTGTGATCAGTAAATTACTTAGTGGGTCTGCAGAGGGCCCAGAGAAGGAATGGCAAGGCTGAAATGCCCCCTCTCCTCCCTGGTGGTTCTTCCCTGTCTGGCTTGAGAAGCTCTGGGTAGAACAGTGATCAGGACAACCGTGGGGGACAAACCTAGTTTGTACCCTTTCCCCTGAAAAGCCAGAAGATGAATGTTTCAGAGGAGAATATTTGCTGGAGAAAAATAAGACAAGTAAATTAGAATTTCTCCTCTTTTCTATTTTTCAGAAAGGTCACCCCACCGACCAATCCTGCAAGCAGGGCTCCCTGCCAACCAGACTGTGGTGGTGGGGAGCAATGTGGAATTTCACTGCAAGGTCTACAGCGATGCCCAGCCTCACATCCAGTGGCTGAAACACGTGGAAGTCAATGGCAGCAAATATGGACCTGATGGAACCCCGTATGTCACAGTGCTGAAGGTTGGTATATGCTCCTCCTCCTCACCCTCAGGGCAGTCCTTCTGTAAGCCTGCCCAGTGGAATACTCTTCTTTTTGGAGGGGATACAGCAAAAATGTCCTGAAATCGATATTCCAAACTCTTCTGTTTGCCAGAGATAACACTACTACTGCGGTGGCACAGATAAGCAGAGTTGTAAGAGCTGAGGCAATTGTGAGAAATGCAGCATAATGAAAGAGCTGTCAGATTGCATTTGACCTAAAATTGTAAAAATACCGGGTTTTTTTACAACTTCAATGGAGGTATTTTAAGGGTTTATTAAAATAAAAGTCTCCCAACTAAAACACATTCTTCCTTTTCCAAGTAAGCACATTGCAGCATGCACATACCAAATAATGCTGAACTACCAGCACCTGAGAGCCAACATAATCTTGTTCCAGCCAGTAAATTTGTGAACATTGCTATTATCAATGCTCAGAAAAGCCTTTTTTTTTTAATTGAGCAAAAAGTACATAGTAAGACTTTATTTTGCTAAAATGCTTTATTGAAAGGCAACTTTCAGATTACAGCCATAAAGCCAGGAGATTTGGTTCCCCTCAACCAATGTAAATATAAAAGTAGGGAATAGGGAGTGAGGAGCACATTGGACTTCTAAAATACTTTTTAAAAAATCAGTTCAAGGCATCATGTGGTGGTGTTTATTAAAATATATAGGGCCAAATGGAGTTTTTCTGGCTCTGCAGTTACTGCTGAAAGCAGATTTTGTCTCTGCAGCTTCAAGCTGAGGCTCTCCTGTGTGTGGACATTCCCTCTGCACATCCTGCTGCACACACCCTTCTTCTCTTTGTATGAAGTTTAAAAAAAACAACCACCACTTATCAGACAATATCTACAAAACTGTAACACAGCCAGCTACATTATAATAAAAGCCAGAGACCCTGGAAATAATTACACAGATTGAAATAACAGATTGGTTGGAAGAAATGGTTGGAGACAGTTCTTCAGGACTGGCAACGTGTGCTTCTCTCACGAGTTTAGAAAACTTTTTATTTCTTGCCACCTCTCCAAATGTGTTTGAATTATGCATATTTGAATTTCACCCTGGTTTCACAGCCCAGCACCAAGCTCTGAATAGCTGGTTGTGTCACATGCCATCTCATATAGGGCTCCGTGTGTGGTCCCTGTGGGATAAAGTGCTACCTTTGGGAAGTTTGCAGAGCGGCTGCGAACAGGCCTTGTGTCACAAGCACAAGCCCCCATTTTGCCGTGGCAAAGAACATATAAATAGTCCGTATAAATAGTGTTTTAAAATTAAGCTGGAGCGGCACCGGGGTGGGCAGGTAATTAGAATTGCCAAATACCTTCTCTTCTGTGGACGGCAAAGGCTCCGCATTCCTCGAAGGGGAGCGCAGGCAGGCGTTTGAAAGCACAAGTTTTGTTTGGTTTTATGTTTTTTTGCTGAATAGAACCAGCACACGTCTATTTACTACTTCTGGTTAATCAGGAATGCTTTGAATTGTATTAATGCCGGCATCAGCGCTGGGGCACGGAGCATTTCCATTTTGGGATGCATCTTTTGTGCACCAGTACTGGGCCTCCACAGAGCTGTGTCAGGCCCAGCTTTGGAGGGATTTCTTTTTCTTTTCCTTTTTAAATGTGGTGTGCTTGTTTTTTATAAGTAAAGATCTGCTAAAAGGATCTGGCTGTTGTCTCAGGGCCGGTCCGCTGGCTTTATGGACTGGTTTCCTTCATGCCATGCAGTGCTGCTGCCTCGCCCCAGCATCCTGGCAGGAGCAGGGTGCTGTTAACAGCCCCCCCTGCCCACAGAACTGCTCTCTCCTGCCCCTGCTCTCCCTGCCTCTCCTGCTGTGCTGCCTGCAGGGAGATAAGGCTTTTTATCAGCCCGCCCTTCCCTCCTGCTTCCAGGAGATTTTGTGGAGGGTAGGAGCTGCTATGGGGCAGTTTGAGTATGGGGAGTATCCCAGTCTCCATTGCAGCAAAGGACACAGAGAGGTGCCCAGCATGTGGAATTCTGCCCCCCACATCTAAAGGGGGGGGGTTGGGGGTTGTGAAACCCCACCCAAGTCCAGATGGATAAGTTGAATGCTGTGCTTCCAAACCATTTTTTAAACAGCCTGACAAAACCAAGCCATCACCTGCATCAGTTCCTGAAAGCCTGAGCTAATTTGTGATCAAAGAAAACCCCTTTTTCTTTGCAGAAGAGCACTAAATGCATTCAAGTTACTGAGTGGGGCTGGCAACACTGTGCCCAAGCTTTGTCAAAGGCTAAATAGTACATTCTGCATTGAAACATGCCTGGTTTAATTATAAACAAGGCAGCAACAGCAGGCAGGCACGTTTCCCCACTAGTCAGGGCAGACAGACTTGCACGTAGGCCTTAGAGACGAGCTCAGGTCAAAACTGGTGGTGTTTGTCATCAGCCATGGACACTGGGGCTCCTCTCTGGTCCCTCCTCTGGGTTCAGTTCCTAATAACCTACCAGAGCTGGCTGCCCCCATGATTTTAATGAGCTGCAAGTCATATTGGCAGGATCAGGCTTGGGAACGAAAGGCATCAAGACTGGGCTGGAGAGTGTAAGACCAAAACAGAGAAGAGATTTGCTTTATTTTCATTTCCAGAACTGAAGCTTCTTCTGAGGCCACTTAAAACAGTTATGCATTTTCAGCCAAAATAAAAACAACTGCTTAGTGTTTAGGGAAAAAGCTGATGTGTTGTTGTGGCAGCATAGAAGAAGAAAAATAAACCCATTGCTTAAAAGTCTGAAGTTTGTTTGATTTATATACACCACTTTATTTAGTAAAGAAGAGGCTCCTATAAGCAGTGGAAAAAATTACAGCTAATTTCTGAAAGGCAAAGTCAGCAGCGAGTTTCAGACCGCCACTGCTTATATTTTGTTTCCAAATTCTATTTTGGAATCTGATAATTGAAACAGTATTTGCTGAGCCGGGTTGCAAACACAAATCTCTGCTGAAGCCCTTTCTCTGGTGCTCCTGTCTGCGGAGGTATTAAGAAACCATAGAGCCTTTGACTGCTGTCAGATGGAGAAGGGGCAAACTGGTCTGTTTTAAAAAAGAAATCGCATGTGAAGGGAAGGGAAGTCACCTGCACGTGGTTTGGGGGCCAAAGGCAACTTCTTTTCACCACCCAGGTCCTGGGTTAGGTGTCTCACCACCGGTGAGCCGGGGATGTCACCACAGCCGTGCGCAGTCGATCCTAGCTGATGTAGGTGTGATGGAGCTATTGTTTGGTTTACTGAAGTTCAGGTTTCTGTCTATTCCTGCAGTCTTGGATCAGTAAAAACGCTGAAGCCGATGCTAACCTAAATCTGTTCAATGTGACAGAACAAGATGAAGGAGAATATCTGTGTAGAGCCAACAATTTCGTAGGCATAGCCGAAAAGCCTTTTTGGCTCCACATTCGCAAACCAAAACCAGGTAAACCACAGACTCTGTCCCAAGGCCCTGGCAACTGCAAGAATGAGCTATAACATTTTTAAGAATCTAGTGATTAAAATTACTATTCATTTTGTATTATACCCTGTCAACTGACGCTGAATGGCTTTATCTTATTTTCTTGCTAATTTTTTTTTTTACAAGACTGTAACGCCTATACAGCAATTGCCATGGAAAAATTCCCACAATAAAATGACTGTCAAATTTTGCTATCAACTCTTCATACTTTTATTCCTTTCCTTTCCTTTCCTTACAATTGAGTGCTGATAACAGAATTGCATGTTAATGACCTGTGATGTTCCAAGCTCTGGAAAACCAAACTGTTTCGAGTTTTTCACCTACAAAACTGAATTAATCAGTTCTGTCCCTTGGAGGAGTAATGGAGAAATAAATATCAACATTGGCTCATGCAAGCAAACATGTTAACTAGAGAGGAGAACCAATCTCATGGGCTCTGGGGTTTGACTCCAGCCTAGAGGGTTTGACTGCTGTTATTCAGTGCCACTGCAGGAAAGTTCCTTACAGGCACCCTCTGGTTATCAGCCAGATTTCTACTGCAGTGTCAAGGTCTGTGTAATCAATATATGGCTTTGAGATGCCCACTGAAGAAATTCTAAAAAATTCTAGAATTCTATGTTTTTCAATGAACTCATGAACCATAATGTTTGTATATTCCTCTGATCAGCACTTGAATCTTTCCCCACTACATCTCCCCTCCTTTCCCCTTTCTTTCTGTCTTTCCTCATTTCCCATCTCTCATTCCCCACCCCTGTACTCACCTCACTAACCCAAAGTCAGTCATATTGTGGGGGCAATTTTTCATTTGGATGCTTTTGCTTGCATGCTTCCTTAGTGGGACAGAGTAAGAACCTGGTGAAGGGAACCTTTTTTTTTTGCTTTTGACTACAGGTTGCAGAGGGGAATGAATAAATAAATGTGGAAGATGGGCCATTGGAAAATAATAAAAAAAAAGAACCACCTTAATCTGCTTTTGAAATTTGCCTGTGGTGTCCTCACACTTGCTGGGAATGTGGCTTATTCTCTGTTTTCCCTCTTTCTATACGTGTGTGTTTTTTTTCCCGTAGACGGCAGGTGTTAACACAACGGATAAGGAGCTAGAGATTCTGTACTTGCGAAATGTTACTTTTGAGGATGCTGGGGAGTATACTTGTCTCGCAGGGAATTCTATTGGGTTCTCACATCACTCTGCTTGGCTGACGGTGCTACCAGGTATTTCCTCCTGTGCTGGCCTCTCCTTCCCTCTCCAGGATGCCTCAATGTTTTGCTTTGGAAATGCCAAGTTCCCGGAGACCGCCCCTTGCTTGGAGCAGGGGTGTTTTCCAGGGAGGCCTCTTCTCTGGGATTTGCTGCAGACCCCTGTTGCATACTTGCAGCTGACTCTTTTTGCATTGCATCTCAGAATTTAAACGATTGCAGTAAAGATACAGTAAAATACACGGAATCTTTTTTTTTGTCTAATAACAGGGAGGTATTCACAGCCTCTTTGTTAGGACTGTTAAGTGCCAAAATAAGGAGCTTTGTCTTCTTACACTGACAGTGGGAGAAAAAACCTCCCCATCAGATGATCCAGGGCACCTAAATTGGACATGAACTGTGGATCATCTTATGAAGGATCCTTTCTGTCTGACCTCATATCTTAACCTAAAATTAGATGCATAAGTGTCTGGTGTGAGTGCACCCTTCCCTGCCTGTAGCATTATTTCCACTTCACGGATGAGCAGGCCAAGATAGTGATCTCAAACAGAAGGTCAAGGAGAGTCATCTGTAGGCAGAGCACAGGAGTCCTGGCTCCCAGGGGCATTACATGCTGCCTGCTCCAGCTGGGATCGATGAAAGCTGCAGTGGGCTTGAAACCCGAGGCCAGAGTGACCTCAATTTTGTGGTCCTTTCATGTGCAAAGCTCTTATTGACAATGAAGCCAGCACAGAATATGCAACACAGAGATCTGTTCTGCAAAAGGGGCAGTGAGGCTGTGCTGCCACTTCACCTGCTGAATCTGCCTCTGGCTGCAGGGCAGGCTTGACCATGGTCCAGGGGAGTACCAGCAATATTCATATTGAATCTCATATGTGCTGTGCCTTGCAGACAGTGCAGAAGCAAACCTTGAGTATGTTCAATGCACCCTTACTGAAAAAGCACCCAAAATCCTAAGTAGCCCACTTTGATTCACGCAGTCATAGACCACATTTGGGTCCATCTCACAACACATCCATCTCAGGGTGTGTTTAGGAACCGGGAACTTTGGCATTTCTAATCTTTATCTGTGCGGGTGATTTGGATGTAATCACTTTTACTGGAGCTTAAGAAGGTCTCCTCCACGCCCAACCTGCTGCTGGTGGGATCTGCTGATCTTTCCTGTTTATTTGCCAGCTCTGTAATAGCTGATCTGATCCTGTTTCTGTTTCTGACATCCACTGGATGAGAACACATTTTCTTTGTTTAGAAGACTAATGTCTCTGTTATTTTCAGAATATCACGATATTGTCTCATCTGACTCGTACTCTGCTTTTACGGTTTATGAGTTCATACCTCTTATTTAAGCAAAAAATAAGCAGGAGAAAACTGACCAAAAGTCAAAAAGTAGAACTTTATTTTGAGGTCTTATGCAGTGAAGGACAGCTGTCTGTGCAGCAGCAGGCTCCCACAGAGAGGGGTGCAGGGTTCTGCCCACCTGGGGACCCTCAGCTTGTAATGCCCTGTCCATGCCACAGGAGGAGAGACCGGGAGCAGAGGTCAAGGCAGCTGCAGCACCGACCACAGCACCTGATCCCAGCACATCTGGTGCTCCTGTCTCGTGGGAGGAGATGGCCATTGGCAGGATCAGGCCCTTCACAGCTGGCACACAGCCTGGAGCAGCCCCCAGTGTCACCAACAGCTCTTTCTCTGTGTCCTCCTGGGCTCTGCCACCAAATACTTGAAACTGAGCCTGCTGCTGCCAGGGAAAGGCTCCTGCTGCTTGCTGAAGGGACTGCTCAGCAATGGACATGATCCATTTCTGAGCTAACCACACCAGCATGACTTCATTATAAAGCTTCCCACTGCTGACTGTCCCTCTGATGCCAGCACACCTTTGGGGGACAGAAAATCAGTCCCACCATGGCTCCTTCCTCTGGTCGACATGCCTGTCCTGAAAGGAACAAGGGGGAAACCCAGCTGGTCTTTCCTGGTCTCTAAGAAGTCTTGCAAGCAGGTAGCCACTGCTGATGGGCTCATGCCATCACCCTCCTGGCTATCCCACCTCTCTGAGACAGACCTTCCAGCCTCTTCCCAGCAGAACTAAGTTTTCATTAAATAATTAAGCAGATTTTTCTCTTTGAGACTTTTTCCCTGTGAGATGCCTTACTGCTGTTCAAGCCCCTTGGTCCCTCAGGGCAGGCACTGGTCTGGTGGAAATGTTTGGTGGAGAATCTGAATCAGCAAAGTGCAGCAAACCCCAGTCCTGCACATCCAAGGCATCCAGCCACGCAGTGTGGATATGTGGAAAGAGCAAAATCTGGGTCAGAGGGACAGCACAGATATGTGAAGATGCCTTTAGCCTAGAGCAGTGGTTTTCAATCTGTGGGCTGGGGGCTCTTGGAAACCCACAGTAAAATTACCCCAAAAAGGGCAAACAGAACAAATGTTTTAGCTACAGCTGCAGGTGGAAAACCACTGGCCTGGGAGAGTCCCCCCACTGAATTCACTGACATTGACATAGCTGAACAAGTCCTGCCCAAATTCTCAGTGCTGTATGTGTGTAGTTGTGTGTGGGCAGCTGCCCACCCTGTCCTGACTGCCATCTCTTGTCACCCTGCAGCTGAGGAGCTCATGGAGATGGATGATTCGGGCTCAGTGTACACTGGCATTCTCAGTTATGGCACTGGCTTTTTCCTCCTTCTCCTGGTGCTGGTCTTGGTGATTGTCTGGAGGATGAAAATGCCAAACAAAAAAGCCATGAACACACCCACTGTTCAGAAAGTCTCCAAATTCCCACTCAAGAGACAGGTAACAGAAAGTAGATACAAGATTCCTATTCCCCCCTATGGTATCCCTCTTTTTTTTTTTCCTCTTCCATCTCTTTGAAATTCTCTCTCTAGGTGAGAAGCTCCACCAGACAAACATCCCCCAAGAGGGACATAATTTGGCTGCAGCCTAGAAGTGTAACCCCCTTTTATTTATTTCTATGCCCATGGAGCTTTGGCAGAGGTGGCAGCTGACTCAGGTTCGTGAGCAGCCCCCACTGCTGTTAGCTTTGCCCAAGAGGTTTTGGCAGTGCAGCTGTAGGTGCCACAGAAAGCACATCTGGCAGGGGAAGTCCAGTCCAGGCTCCCTGGAAGAACAGGGATTTGGAGAGAAAGAGCACTGGTTGTGCTCATTCCTGCTTTCACAGATGTCACTGGTGAGCCCAAGCTGTTTCTGTGATGGTGGCAAAGGTCCCCTGTGAAGTTAGAGATGTTCTGCTGCATGAAATTGCAGAGGGGCAGGAGCAAAAGACACCATGTGAAACCCCACAGTGAGGGGTACAGATTTCAAGCTTTGGCTGCCAGCTCATGGTGGGCATTGACAGTGCCAGGAGGGGAGAAGTCACTTCACAGCCTGCATGGGCTATAGAGATGCAACAGAACAGCTGAATGGATTACACCTCCTGATGCTGGAGGGCACCAGCTGACCTGTCCCTCCTTTCCATTTGCTAAACACTTGACCACAGGTACCTGAACGAGTGGATTTCTGCAAGGGTGGGGGCACTTCCCAGTTAGAAATTCCCAGAAGTCTGTCCAGGGGCACAGAGAGCTCAAACCTCCTCAGTGATCTGTCTCAGGCACGGCCTGCCCTGGAGATACAGTTGGCAATAACACTTCATTTGCTCTACCCAAGCAGGTGTCGCTGGAGTCCAACTCTTCCATGAATTCCAACACGCCGCTGGTCCGGATCACGCGCCTCTCCTCCAGCGATGGGCCAATGCTGGCCAACGTCTCCGAGCTGGAACTACCTCCAGATCCCAAGTGGGAATTGACGCGGTCTCGGTCAGTCAAAGCCACGGGCTGGGATCTCTGTGCCTGCTGGGAGTGTCCCCACACCAGGACCCCCTAACATACCTGTTTGTTCCTCCCTCCAGCCTGACCCTGGGGAAGCCGCTTGGCGAGGGGTGTTTTGGCCAAGTGGTGATGGCAGAAGCAATTGGGATTGATAAGGACAAGCCAAACAAGGCCATCACAGTCGCTGTCAAGATGTTAAAAGGTATGAGGAGTCCACAGAGGACAGAACTGCATATTGTGCTGGGATTTCCTCTCTTTGCCTCTCTTTCCTTTTATGCAACCTAGATACAATAGAAGAAAGCAGGAACAGCCTCTCCTTCCCTTTACCCACATAGCCTGGGGGTGAGGGCTGTCCTTGGAGAACAGGCAAAAGTGCAAATCCCATCAGGAAGAGGGACTGGGAATTAACGCAGTTCTCTGCCAACGGGTAATAGCATCCCTGACAAGGAGGGGAATCCCCCTCACTTGTAGCCAGCTCCATGAATCAGCCCACTCCTTTCTCCTCCCCTAACCAGCACTGCCTGTTCTACCAAAAGCTTGTGCAGCAACCTCAGATGGAGCTTGCGGAATTTCAGCTAACAAACTCCTTCTTGGGGAACTTCTTCATTGAAGAAACTTGGTCCCAGACACCTGAGAAGTTAAAGGGAGACAGAAATGGGGGATTCAGGGGCGCCTCTAGATAAGTCCATTTCCCATCCTGCCCCCAGACACAGTAACCACAGACAGCTGAGGAGTTCACCTGGAGCAAGCAGGGCAGTCAGCAGCCTGGCCTTGAGGTTACATGGAGGGACATTGGAAAAAATAGTAATATTTCTTATCAGAAACAGGTTTGGTTAATTTATGTTTCCTTTAGTCTTTTCTGAAGCTGGTTTTGGAGGTAAGAATATTTCCATCTTTCCAAACCAAAGCATTCCTTTGGGGAGGTTTTCCCAATTTTTCTACTTTTGTAGATAGGTTTTTCTATTTTTGCAGAGAAACTGCAACTTTTCATCCAAAAATACATTCCCTCCCAGCCCTGACCTTCCACCATCATTAACTCTCGGCCCCTAGAGATGAGGGACAGAAACGATCAGAAAAGCAGGTACCAGGTACCAAAATGTGGATTTTTTCGTTAATACTTATAAGGATGAAACAGAAGATTAAAGTCATTATTGATTTCCATATAAACATTTACCTCCACTTATTTGTTCTTTTGTCTTTTTTTGTTGCCACAGTAATAGGTTTTGTTTTTATTTTGATTCTTCTTCCCAGAGGAGAATAAAGCCAAACACCACCATATTCTCAGTATTGTTTCCCCATCAAAGCCCCACATGGCTGCACAGCGATTGTAACTGTACCCCTAAACACTTCTTTTCTTCCTGACATTTTTTTTCTTTCCTCCTCTACTTTCTCCAGATGATGCCACAGACAAAGACCTTTCTGACCTGGTCTCTGAGATGGAAATGATGAAAATGATTGGGAAGCACAAAAACATTATTAACCTCCTCGGTGCCTGCACGCAGGACGGTATGTAGCAGAGCAGCCTGGTACTAACACGGTCATGGGAGGCTCAGATTTGGCTGTCCCTTCTTTGTAATGACTCCCTGGCAGCCCAAAATGGCCCAGATGAGATTTGGGTGGTCATCTCTTCCTCTGCTGTGCTCTTCCTCGCAGGACCACTCTATGTGTTGGTGGAATACGCGTCAAAGGGGAACTTGCGGGAATACCTCAGGGCACGCCGCCCACCTGGCATGGACTACTCCTTTGACACCTGCAAGCTGCCCGAGGAGCAGCTCACGTTTAAGGACCTGGTTTCCTGCGCCTACCAGGTGGCACGGGGCATGGAGTACTTGGCATCTCAGAAAGTGAGTTGAGAAACCTCGTTTGGTAGAAGCCTCGGTCAAAGCCATGTGTTCAAAGGCAGGGAATGCTCTGTGTGTGGGACAACCCCAGGCAAAACGTTGCAGGCTTCCTCCTTTAGAGGCCAAATTTTGCTGGATGAAGTATCCTGGGGTTTTGAAGCTGGAGGCTTCATCCATATGCAAAATCCCCATGTGCTGGCTGCATTCCTGAGCCATGCAGCTGCACAGCTGTCACCTGCAGCACCATTAGCACCCACAAAATGCCTATAAAAGCACAAGCAATCCCAGACCATGCTGTGAGTCTATGCATTTTGGATGTATTTGGGATACCTTAATTTGAAGATCTTTTTCCCCCTCAAACATTATCCTGCACTCTTCTTCCTGGGGGAAGCAGCCCAGAAAAGCAGCTGCACACCCCAGTGAGTGCCCACAGAGGAGGGGAGTTGGATTTCTCATCCCATCTGGAGAGAAAAGGCACCTGCATGGCCGTGTGGGCTCCAAGGCCGCCGATTAGGTGTTGCTAAGAGGTGGTTCCCACTGAGCAGGCACGGTGGGGTGGTGACACACAGAGCCAGGAGCTGGTGGGGTGGTGACACACAGAGCCAGGAGCTAAGCAGTGCCCACAGCTTTACGAGCCTGGGAGTCAATGAAACGGCAGCTCATAAACCACGGGAGCAGCTAACGAGCCCTTATTTATTGGCTTGCTCACCTTTCACAGTGCATTCATCGCGACTTGGCAGCCAGGAACGTGTTAGTCACTGAAGATAATGTGATGAAAATAGCTGATTTTGGCCTCGCTAGAGACGTTCACAACATTGACTATTACAAGAAAACCACCAATGTAAGTACAGAGCTGCCAAGCACATGCAGTTCTCCTTCTGGTGGGGAACTCGGTCATCCCTGCAGCAAGAGGCCTTTGTCCCACATCTCCTTCTCTAGAGGGGCTTAGGAGGAAGAAATCTGACAGGGACTTCACCTGGTGGGGGACTGTAGATAGGCTGGTCCCAGGAGTCTATCCACCATCTGTTTGTTTCCTGACTGATCCTGGTCCTGCTAGCAGCTGGTTGTGAGGTTTCAGCTCTGGCCAGAATGCTTTAGACTAAGAGAAACTGAGGTTTCTCCCAAACAGGAATGGAGTCCTTTCCAGTCTGCTCCACTACTGTTCATAAAGGGCCCAAGGAGCCGACTTCTGTCTCACCAGAGCCCTTGACAGAGGAATGTCACTTCTTGTATACCTGGATCTACCTGTCTTTCATGCATTTCTCTCTTTTTTGCATCCAAACTTCTTGACTCCACTGCCAAGAGTGAGAAGATGGTCCCAGACCAGGTCCGAGGCCTGGAGTTGTTTATATTTTCTGTAGAGATGAATTTACAAATGAAGGGCTGAGAGAAGAAGCCCTGTGTCTTGGTTCAGAGCCTGCAGCAGATGTTGAGCCCTGAGGAAAAACCTTAACTAGGACAGAGTGAGGAGATGGCAGTGGAAGATTGAGGGCAGTGCAGAACCTGCAGGTCTTGGGATTGCAAGGGGTTTAAGTGTCCAAGCAGTCCTTTGAAGCCCACCATGTCCATACTGATCCCCTTCAATAGCATATCAGAAATCTTTCTTAATTGCCAGGATTTCTTAATCATAAATTAATAACCATTCTTGGGAATTTTAATCACAGATCAGATGGATTTTTCCCTGTTTGATCTGTGTGGGACAACTGAGAGCATAATCCCATTTGTGTATCCTGCCTGTGTCTCATCTCCTGTTGTCTCCCACAGTGGGACAGTGAGAAGAGGACAAAGTTCCCCCATATCCAAATTATGGCTCAAACACAAAACAGTACTTTCTGTCTCCCTCCAGGGGCCAAACAAAGCCCCAGAGAATTATGATTAATCTAGTCTTTCTCATCTTGTATTTCTCACATGACAGTCTGTGTTTATGACCCTGATGTAGGATGGGATCAGACCTCCTCCTCTAGCCTCCAGCAGGATCAGGATTTGTTTCTTAGAGGACCTGCCTTTACTCTTCTGAAGTTTCCCTTCAAGCTGAGTCTAAGCTGGGTTTGGACTTGCAGGCAACTGCACTTTCCAGACAAAGAGATGGCAAGTGTTGTCCCATGCTCTGCCACAGAGTTCACTGCATCTATGAGCCTTGGATGCTGTTCCCATGCAAAGATTTAGATGCACTGATATGTTAAACCTGCCTTGGCAGTGAAAAACAGTCCTCTACAGAGAGCATTTACTGCAGAGATTGTCAGTGGAGATCCAGAGATCAAACACTCTAATCTGTTTTGTGTGGCCACTGCTGCTTTGCCCAGTGACTGGGAAGGCAGATGTGGTTGTTAATGAAAATGTTTCAAACTGGATTAGAAAAGAAGATTCAGATGGTGCCGTTGTGGCTGGGGGAATATGCTGATGGGATGTTCCCATTGTCTTCCTAATTACAGGGTCGGCTGCCTGTGAAATGGATGGCTCCAGAAGCCTTGTTTGACCGGGTCTATACTCACCAGAGCGATGTGTAAGCAAACCCACACTTTAAAAAAAAAAAAAGACAGGGAGATCAACACCTATAGTATCTTATAGACAAAAATACTGCTAAGCATGACCAGGGCTCATTCCCTGCTGGAGTGCCTGGAGATGCAAAAGCACAGGAATTGATTCCAAGCTGCATCTTCACACACGTGGTTTTATTTTGCTGTTATCTGGTTGCTTTCATCTGAGGATCTCTAGGGAGCTGCTGAAAAATTACTGGAAAGCAGGCAGGTATTTCGTCCACTTTATAGATGAGGTGATTCATCCAGCAGTTGAAAAATATTGTGCCAAGGAAGCCTCATTAAAAAAAAAACTACCCTCGGCATCCTCCACACTTTGCCCCAGACAGTTACACTTCAGTCAAGGATGTGGAATGAGCTTGAAATATTCTATCTCTTGTTAGAATTGATCAAAGAATATAGTCTCAGATTAATTTTGCCATTTCATTTATTTTCTTTATTTTTCCTAATCCTGTCTCATCTGTTTTAGCACCTCTGCAGTGTAAGCAAGCAGCAGAGCACTCCTTACATGTAAATCAGTAACACATCTGAATTTTGCAAGGGTTGAAGGAGCTCCACATATACACTAGCTTTTTTATTGTAATATTTGATCAATAGTGGCATTTTTATAGCTAGCCTGCCTTCTCCCTAGAGCTCACTGCTCGCAATTGGACAAACGAATCCTTTGTATTTCTGTATTTTTCAGATATTTTGGCTTTTATTGATCTTAAATCATAGTTTCCATGCTTAGGTAATGCTGCAGAGAGCATGACAGATAAATCAAAGCTAGAGAATGGGAGAGTGAGTGTGCATGAAAGCAAAACAGAGACAGATAATCCCTGTTTTTAGAAAGAAAATTAAGAAGGCAGAAGATATTTTTGAAAAAAGGACTTTTAACCGGAGCACAGCTGCAGGACTGAAGTGTGTAACATTAGTGCTCTGCTGATTTTTGTTGGGGTATTTTTCCCCTGGCTTGGCCAGTGAAATGAGTGTTGTAACAAGCAAGTTTTGGTATCAGCTTGCACAATTAGTGGCCTGTGGTTCCAAGCCTGCAATTCAGTGAAGCCGTGCATGAATAATTTGATTTGTTCCATTCAGTGGAGCTGGTGGAAGACCTAACAAAGAGCTGGCGGTGATAGATGGGCTGTCACCTATCTGATTAAATGCTCATTTCAATTTCAGACTTGGTGCCTGGGATTTCTTTGCTATTGAGTTGGATCAGCAGAGATCTCCAAGTAACTAGTAAAAATGGCCTAGGCAATTAGTCATGCTATTGATGACTTTGTTAGCTATGCATGGCTGCACAGAAATAAAGCCAAGCAAGGGGGATGGGATATGGGGGGGCTTCGAAAAAAAAACCTCATTGAATTTTAAAGATCTTTCTTTGGTTTCCAGCTGGTCTTTTGGAGTGCTACTATGGGAGATCTTCACTTTGGGAGGGTCTCCATACCCAGGAATTCCCGTTGAGGAGCTCTTCAAGCTCTTGAAGGAAGGCCATCGGATGGACAAACCTGCAAACTGCACCCATGATTTGTGAGTGTGCGGTGGGGGCTGACCTCGCCCCACTCCCCATTCCCTCTGAGCCAAACACACCCTGCTGGGCTCCTGGGTCTGGGCTGTTGGGACATCCCAAGGGGAAATTGCGTGGCCATCTGCAGGTAGACTTTCTTGAGCCCATGGCTGCTGAGCGACACTGCTCGCTGGGCAGGTGGCACCTGGGGTGTGTCACCTTCAGGACAGCTCCTCCTCCTGCTCTGAGGGCATGGTCATGTGTCAGATGATCAGTAATGAGGATCACAGCTCCACAAAACCCTCCTCTTCCCCCCAGCTATCTGTGGCTGAAGTTGCGTTGGCCACATCGTTCCTTCGGCGATTTGGAGATGGGTGGGCAGGTGGGTGGGTGTCACTTGGCCTGGCCACGTGTGACTGTCCCATGTCCCCACGTGCAGGTACATGATCATGCGGGAGTGCTGGCACGCCGTCCCCTCGCAGAGACCCACCTTCAAGCAGCTGGTGGAAGACCTGGACAGGGTCCTCACCGTGACATCCACCGATGTGAGTGTGGCAGGATGGGCGTGGGAGGGGGTCCCTCGGTCCCTGGCGTGGGGACACCCAGCACTGATGGCACTGTCACCCTGGCAGGAGTACCTGGACCTCTCAGTGCCCTTCGAGCAGTACTCGCCGGCCGGCCAGGACACCCACAGCACCTGCTCCTCAGGGGACGACTCGGTCTTTGCACATGACCTGCTGCCCGACGAGCCCTGCCTGCCCAAGCACCCGCCCTGCAACGGCGTCATCCGGACGTGAGGACCCCGGGGCACACAGACACACGGACAGACGGACGGACGGACGGGCGGGTGGGCAGCGTGCCCGTGGCGGCACGAGTGCGCGGCGCCGAGCGTGAAACCGTACTGAAGGATCTTCCAGTGGAACTGTGTGATGGTGCCTGGAGATTTGTGTTGTTGACAAGCTGTTCAGGGTAAAAAAAACAAAACAAAAACAATTTTTTTTTTAATAATTTTTTTTTAAAATATTTTTTTTTCCCTATTGCTGTATGAAAAGTCAAGAAGCACTGTTTGGCCTGAAGGAACTAATCTCTTGCCAAGATGATCTATCCTAGATGATTTTTTTGTTTGGTTGGTTTTTTGTTTACTTTTCATTTTGTTAGGGGTTTTTCTTTACTACGCAGAATGTTGAACCTGGGGGCTGCTGACCTCCCAGCCCCCGCGTTGCGTTCCCAGTGCCAGAGTAACCGTTCTGTGCCTGCAATACGAAGAAAAGAGAAAAAGAAATCTTCCTTTATAAAAAAAAAAAGTGTAAAGAATGTGGAAATTCTTCGCTTATGCAATCTGTACATGAACCTTTTTGGTGGAGCTGAAAAGCCACGTTGCCTGCAGGGATTCATATATTTATAAAAATATCTATATTTTTGTTGTCGTCGTTTTTATAGCTTCATGATCGTACTACCCAGCTACATAGAAGGAATCCTTTTTGGAAGAAGAGAAGACAAAGCTAAGTAGAATGCAAATTGTCATGGAGAAATGAAAGTAAAAATAGAAAAAAGAGATGGTCAAGTCATCTGAAGTTGGCCCTTGCACGGGGCTGGGAGCGACGGGTCCGTGCCAAGGCAGGAGCAGAGACCCTGTGGGGTCCCTGGGGAGCAGAGCATCACCCACCTGAGAGCAGAGGGTGCCCTGACACCTGGCTCCTGAGTGCCCACAGGGCATCTCGAGTCACATCCTGACCTTTGAGAACAGCCAGCTGGGGGGGAAAGGGAATAAATCTCGTTTTTGGGGTTTGCCTGTTCTTGCTTGCCAAGGGTGAGTGGAGGAGCAGCTCCTCCATGCACCCCTCGATGCCAGAGGTTTGGCTCCATCTACGTGCAGTGACTCGGAGAAAGAAGTTACGGGTACCTGTAGGCAAGAGCCTTTAACTTATATCAAAAAGGTTTATTCCAGAGAATCTGTGTATATATCTATAAATATATCATGTATATATATATAAATAAATATATTAAAAGAAAATAATGTATAATACTAATGCAACATAAAGCAGTACTGAGAGAGAGTGTCTCAAAATACGAGCATTGCAATCTAGGATATACTGATCTGGGCAAAAGAAAAGATGTTTTTGATTGTTTGTTTTATATCTTCACAGTTTTGTTTTAAAAATTGTACTTAACATGTATATTTGTAAAGTTATTTATAGACATTAACATATCTGTTCATTGGTTTAAATAGCATAGTGTTACTGTAAACTTTTAAATTTCACCAAACTTAAGGGTGTTTTTTTTAACTTATTAAAAATGGAGAAAAAATATATTAATCAAGTTTTTCCTTTGTGTTTGTGGGAAATATTGAAAGAATGTATAGATGTACAGTACTTTAACAAATTACATTTAATGTTAAAAATATATGTATGTATTCATTAAAAAAATATTAGTTTATCCTGGATTGCAGTGAGCAAAGGTAAGTTTATTTTTCAATACATCACCAGTGGTTAAAACCAAACAAATAGCAGCAGAGAGATGATTTTTACATATTTCAGAAAAACAGGGCCAAGAATTCTTCCATCAGTTTAACCACTGTGCATTAAGGGGGTGTGGGTGTTTATTTTTCTATTTTCAAATGAAGGTATTCTTTGTGGTCGATTTAATAACAAGTATGCAGCAAAGTGAAATGTTGACTTTGGATGGTGCAGGGTAGGTTTTTTTCTCTCCCCTTTGCCAGTACTGTTGTATTTTGGGCTTCAGAAATGCCATGTGAGCAAAATAGTGACACTGTTTGCAGGAGAGCTGCTACAGCTGCATATTTCTTTTGCATCTAACACATTGGAAAGTGCCAGTGATGCCTGGTTTTTGGTGTTTAGAGTGCTATGCTATTTTGTTCCTCAATGCCAGATAGCTGTGTAAAAGCACAGGAGTGACCTAAAGAATGTTAGCATGGATCAAGCTGACAGTGGGGGAGGTTTGGGCTGAGGATTTTTGGTGGGTGGTTTTTTTGTTGTTTTTTTTTTGTCCAGAAGTCTTCTTTATGTGCTACCAGAAGAGGCAAAGCAAATTGCATCCTGAATTTTTTTTTTTCATTTTTCTCTGGTGCATATTGCATATCAATGTTGCAGAATAACAGGATGACAGCATCTCATTTAAAGATTTTTTTTTTCTTCTTAGAGCCACAGAATCATTATCCTAAAATAAATAATTTATAGTTTGAGGTTACTTCAATGGAAGTTTGAGAAGGTAGATTTCTATAGATTTTTGTTTTGTTGGAATAAAAAAAAGAGATTTTTTTGGTATTTTCTTACAAATGTCTGCTAATTGTGTACATTCCAAGTACTCGAAGCAAAGAGTTTTCCTGTACTGAAAAAAGAAAATGTACAAAACTGCGCATGGTTTTAAATGTTACTAGATATTATAAATATATATATAATTTATTGAGTTTTTACAAGATGTATCTGTTGTAGACTTGTTGACTTTAACATTTCTTATTCAATGCTTATATAGTTTTATAGCCTGGACTATTATCTTTAAAAGCTTAAAAAAAATTAAAAGTTCCAATTTTGTTACATTTTATACTGTTGATGTTACAATCCACAGGTTTGCATAGTGTGATTTTTGCAATGAGCAACTCTGTTCAGTTTATTTTAATACTGTATTTCTGTGCCTGACAGCTGCAGCTGTCGAAGGTGTGAGATGAACACTAAATAAAACTATTCTGCTTTTGTTAACATGGGAAACTTACTTCTACCAAAAAAAAAAAAAATAAACAAGTTGATAAATTTTGGGGTTTATTCCCATTTGTGAGGGTCCTTTGCAAAACCAAGTGTTCCAGGCACTGGGACTCATAGTGCCAGGGAGGTTTAATTTTTATAGTGCTGCTTTGCGAGTCCTGGCCAGTTCAGGTTTTGTATTCATAATAAATTTATAGCCATTTTGGATGAAGGGCAGTCTTCTATATTTGTTAGTGGTATATTTATAGCCACACAAGCCACTGTGTGCACAGAGCTGTCAGCCCTGGCTTTGACTTTGGGGGGGACTAAGCAAGGGAGCTCAGTAAAACCTGGTTTTGCTGGTAGCAGATGATGTTGCAGCTTGGGAAACTTTGGGCCAATCCTACCAGCACGTTCATACAATGCTGATTCCTAAAAGTGATCCTGTTGAACTGCATCCCAGACACCTGGATCCTGGCATGCAAGTTTGTACAGCCTGCCTACAGTAGCAAACCTTTGTGCTTTAAGTAGCTGGGGTGGAATGGCATGCATCCAAGGAGGTTATATCTGTGGCACTGGGACTGTCACCAGCATGGTTCCATCCTAGATTTAAAAAAGAAAAATGATGGGTTCAGGTAATTTCCTTGCCATTGTAAGAAAAGACGCTGTTCTTTTAGCACCACTGTGTTGAGAGAGGAGTCTTGCTACCTGAAATGAGTTGCTTCCATGCTTTAAGGACACACTTTGGTGGCCAGCCCTGAGCCCTGCCCCAGCAGGAGCAGCATGGGCTGGGGCTGCAGGCAGAGCATGACTAAATGGCCTTTTGCTGGCTCATGAGGAACTTGCTTCATCAGGGCAGGGTGGTGAGGATGCTGTGCTCCATTTGCCACCACCAGGACTGGAAAAGCAGGAGAGGGCCAGATCCTTCTGCAGTGAGCTGTGGTGTGTAGCACACCTGTGCTTCAAAGCTTTCCCAATAAAATCTGCTGGGCAAACAGAGAGCACAGAAGTCAAAGTTACAAAGAGGAAAGTCTGTGCTGGTGCAGTGGCTGACCTGCACATGGCGCTGGCCTGGTGTTTGCTTTCCCTCTTGGGTTTCATGATGTCATTCTTCCTCTGCTGGCCTTCACCCACAGCCGTGTTTGCTTGTGGCCTAGGGAGGAGAGGGTAATATTTTACTTTTAATTGCCCAACAATGCACCCAGTTCTAAGCCCGGGATGAATATTTGGCTGCAGCGCGTGATGTGCATTGAGCAATGCACAAAACAACCCCAAGGAAAATTTGCAAATTTACTTGGTTGGGTTGTGTGACTGAGCGAACATCCCACTGCAGCTCCTCTCCCCTTCAGTGGCTGCAGCCTTCCATCCAAACCCAAAACGCCCTTTACACATGAAAGAGTTATTTTTCAAAGCAAAACAAATGTCTTCTTTCCCCTGTGGGTGACTACGCAAACAGAGCCTCTCACTGGCCACCGTGACCTATTTCATAGCAACATTCAAATAAATTCCTAAAATTGTGATTTATTTCCATTGGTCATGGCTCCATGGTGAGACAGGGAGGATTTGGCAAAAGGAAGAAAAGTCTGAAGCCCTGCAAGCATCAGTAGAAGGCAGCTAGAACCATAACAGCGAAGTTTCCTGGTGGTTGGAGCCATTTCCAACTCTCAAAGATGGTGTTTCTTGCTGGTGACTCTCCTGAGCAAGTTCATCCCTCCTAGGGGCTGTATAATCTCCAGAAAATGGAATGTGGAGACGTGTTGTGCTGATATGAAAAAGGAGAATAAAGGGTGAATGATGGCTCTGCTCAACACAGCAGAGCTACAAACAACAGAAGGGCACGAGGGGACGGCCGAAGGAGATGCCAGGAGCTGAAGAGCTTTCATGGGCTTTGTGGCCCAGGACCATGGGCTCACCAGAGACAGGGAAAGGTTTTGTCACTCTTGTTTATACCCTCTTTTTCCTTCACGTTCTCAGGCATGTTAGCTTTCATTTAGTTTCTCTGTTTCATAACCATCATGTTGGTTTTCACAAACAGCATCTCAGGTGTCAAGCTGAAAAAGTGTTGTGCCCTGCCCCAACAAGATTATTATCTAAAACAAAGAAAGAAATCGTTGTTGTAGTGTGCAGTGTTGAAATCAGAGCCTCATGGGGACATTTCTGACTACACACAACTCTGGGTTATGGTGCCCATCAAACACCAGCCCTGTCCCAGACCTTTTTTTTACCTTGGGTGGTGGTATCTGGCAGGAGCAGAGGATGTGGAAGCATGCAAGCAGAAGAAAGATACTCACCAAATGTGCAAGTGGGATTGGCACAGGAATGATTTTGCTAAAGGCCAAAGTCTGCATCACACTCACCATCCATGGTTTGCTCCAGGTTCCTCACCAGTGCAGGAAAAACTGGCATTTCCATCAAGGAGGGAAGATCCCAGCTGGGAGAAGAGACCAGAAATAAGGAACAAAGCCAAGTGCATCTTCCAACCCAGTGCTACATTCATATAGGCATTGGGCACAAAACTTAAACAGTAAAAGCAAGAGGAAATGTGGCACCAGGAGACCATAAGGCACCACCCCACCTCCAGGACACCAGGGTGCATTCCCTACACATTTGGCCAGAAAATCAGGCAGCACAAACTGATACTGGGCAGAACAAGATGGATAATCAGCACATATCCTCTCCACTCCTGACGTGTTCCTGCACAGCCAAAACAGCTGTCTGGAAAACCAGGATCCAGCCAGCAGCTTGCCACTTTCCCAGGAGCCAGCATGTTACTCTATGTGGTAGCCCAGATCCTGCCCAAACTGCCCAAACCCAACACAAGAGAAATAATTCCTTGTCTTTCCTGGGTAGCACAGTTGTCTTTTCTTCCAACAGAGAAAATTACTTAGTCAAGAAATGAGTCTTTCTGCTGACCTTCCATCAGACACTTGTCTAGTCTGCTCAGCAAGGCAGAAAACACATTTATTGGTTTCAGCCAATTTTTCAACTTTCACACCAGTAATAGAGAGGAGGCAGAAAAAGCCAATTTTCTCCCAAACGACAAATGAGCTTGACGTTGCAGAAATTTTCAAGCAGACCTTGCTATTAAACCTGCTTTGGTAGTGCTGACAGGTAATCTCTTCATATTGCAGGAGACAGAGATTTGTTTTCAGGCTCCTGTGCCTCCTGGTAGTGTTTGTCTGTCCCACATCCATGTCTGTCCCACAGGCACTGGCAGGCTCAGAGGTGATGGTGTCTGAGGCCATTCTGGAGGAACAAACTAAAATGCACATTACAGGGTTCCAGAACAACCACCTTGCTGTCCTGGAGTGACAGACACACATCTTCCACGTGGGAAGAACATGCACTTAAATGCTGACATTACATGGATGATGCCCACCATATTTTCATTCATGAACTTCATTCATGCCTTCATGCACCTCCATGGGATTGAGCAGCAGGACAGGATCAGCTCTTGAATGTGTCTGCCTGATTCAGTTTGGCCAGTGGCTTCAGAGGACATGCAGTGCCAGTCCTGGAGTTTTGCCTAAGATCATCTTCTAGGGATGTCTTCCCCCCTTTGATGGCAGTTTCTTGCCTAGCAGCAGTCTGGCCTCCAGCACAAACCTCCTGGCCCATCCAAGGGAATCTCAGCAGGTGATAACTACAGGACCATGGACCTTAAACCCCCAGGAAACTGCTGAGCAGGCAGTGCTGAGCATGTCAGCATCAATGCCCTGAGATGCTCAGCTGGTAAAGGCAACATGGAAACCAAGGGAGAAGAGCAGAGGTGGACACAGGGATGGCGAAAGCTGAGTCATCTTCATAAAAGGAGGGAAAGTTCCAAGCTGTCAGATGGTTTTCTAAAAAAGATGCAAAACCTTTCCAGTTACTTATGAGTCCACACACTGGGAATGTGCTGCTGTCAGAAAAGGCCACTCATTTACAGCCTGTCTGTGAGAATTTCAAGGTTGTGGTAGTCTGAAAGTCATCTCAGAGCTCTTATTATAAACGCAATGCAAATATTTGGTGATATTCTTTCTTGAACAGAAACCATGCAGCCAACTCTAGCCTGCAGAAGGGATGCAGGAGGTAAATTTTAGGCCTTTTTGATCTGGTGGTGTAAAATGCTTTGCTTTTGTGGAAATGCCCTCGTCAGCATGTACATTCCTATGGAATGCTTCTGTTGGAGGTTTATGGTTTACACATGCAAAACCTCTGCAGTACCTCCCAAAGGCATTTATGGTCAAACTCTGAGAGAACACCTGCACTGTCTTGATGAGACTGTGCAGAGTCTCCCTCTTCAAAAAATCCATTCCACTCAGAACAACACTTACTGCTTCAGCCTGGGGTGTATAAACACCCAAATAATAAAAAATCATCTGCCAAAAAGCCCTTCACAAATTTACCCAAGGAATATTCATATGACAAAAACACATCAAAATTAGGTAATGCTTTTGCACAGGGTCTCAGAGCATAGGAGATACAGACACACTCTGTTTTTATCTCAAATTATTATTTATTTGTGATGATCACTTATTTTTTCTCTTTTTAAAAAATAAATAGGAGTTAAGACAGCTGAGCCAGTGAGAGCCTTAGGATACCAAGTTCATTTCATGCAAAACCCCACTATCAGTTTTCACTCTTGGAGAATGATTTTAATGGAATTTTCAGGAATTGAGTTTGCAAAAGCAAAGCTGTCACTGGATATTCACAAACAGTAAGGTAAGTGCTTTATTTATTACAACATTACAGAGTGCTGTTGGTATGACTTTTCCAAGCCTTGTACTCAAAAGTAGAATTTAAGAAATTTTTACAAGGTGGAGAAAGGGCAAGAAATTACTGGCAAAAGGGGTTGCTCTGAGGTTACAGAATCCAAAATAATTTTGGTTGGCTGATCAACAGCTAGTTAATTTTTCTGAATGCATCACAATCCTCATGTCAGGGGTACAAACTCACATTTGCCTTGCCCAGATCAGTGAGTCTCATGGATTTTATGAACAGAGAAGAATGTATGAATTGTATGAGCCCAAGGAGAGTGGGCAGCTCTCCAAAAGGGAGACACATCCTCATTATTGCAGCCAACCTCAAGGAGCCCTGTAAAACACCATCATTTCAGGTGTTAGGCAAAATTTCCAGCGAAGCCAATAGAGGTTTGCTTGTGTGGGAGGGACTGGAGAAGCAAGGCCTCTGTGCATGTGGGAACATGCAGAACAGGGCAGAAAAACAGCTGTTTATGCAACGTTAAAGTTGAGAAATGAAGCAGTCAAGCAATGCAGCCTTAGGGGTGAATGCTCAGGTGCAATGTTGCCTCCTGGTATTTAAGTGTTGGGCATCACAGAATCACTGAGAGTGGAAAAGTGCTTTGAGGTCATCGGGTCCACCAGTTATCCCAGTACCACTGTGCCCACCACTAGACCATGCTCCCAAGTGCCACCTGCCTTTGGAACACCTCCAGGGAGGTTTTGCACCTCAGTGTGACTCCATGCAATAATCAAGACCCGTGAAGTATGCCATAGCTGGGGTTGTTCAGTGACAAGTCAACCTGTGATTGTCCTGAAAAGGGACGAAAAAAAGCAACACTTTAATTTGAGGCTTCATTCTTCACTCAGGAATTGGCTGTTTTGTGGTTCTGATCTGTGATGCTCCTCACAGCTGACTCACATCAAGGCAACAGCCCCTGTCTAAAAGCACAGCACCACCTGAAAATGTTCCTGCAGTTACTCCCGTGCAAAGTCCACATCATCCCTCAGGATTCAGCTGCACAAGACAGACAGGGCAAGTACAGTCATCCCATGGCTTATAACACAGCTTTCTTATCTCCTGAGAAATGAGAATCTGTGGCTGCAAAAGGACAAGCTTCCACATCTCTTTGCCCTTCGAAGTTTCCAGTTTATTTTGCCTGTAATTCCAAATGATCAAATCTAATTCTGATCTGATCTGTGTTTATTTTTCTTTCCTCAGTATCTGAGTGATATGTTTGGCTCAGAAAACGGATTTAACTATCATTTCAAGCAACTGCTAATTACAGTGACTGAAACCCGACACTTAATTCCAGCCTCAAAGGTGTGAATGGTTCACATTAAATATCAGATGAGGTGCAACATCTCAATTTAGTCCAGCTAAACATTTGCCAGATTTCTGTGCAGAATGCATGCATGAGCAAGATACAAACAAGACAGAGGAAATCAGATATCACCAAGCTCTCAGTAACACTCCAGAAGCACAGCTCACACCTTGAAGTTCAGGCACCAATGCTGCAGATTTTGGGTGGGGCACCTAATATGCAAGGGGTGGGAATTTCAACAGAAAATAAATTATTATCAGAGAATCAGAAAAAAATTTAGGTTAATCGTTAAATTCTCTATTTTCACATCTTACAGGTGCTGAAAGACTTAGGCAAATTTAATAAAGTAATTAGTAGGGCAATGCAAGTTCAAGGAATGGGGTGAGTTGGCAACACATCTCCCAGGAGCACGGATGTGGGCAGGGTCCAGTGACAAGTGGGGGCACTGGAGGGGCTTTTCCTTTCTCTGAGTAATCTTTTAGGATGGTGCCAAAGATGTCAAACTTGAAAGATGAGTTTCTACAGCTAATTACCATAGTTTACAGACACTGAAGATAAAGCACATATTTTCAGAAGGGCTGAGAGGTTCAGTATGTTGCAAATTAAAGCAATAGCTTTGTTAACGATCTGATCACATTGCAGCAGTGCCCCCAGGAGCTGAGGCACAGGGACCACACTGGCATGGAGTGGAGGATTAGATTCTGGGCTTCTCGACCTTGCTTGGGTGAGGTGAAAGAGATATTTCATCATTTTTGACCACTCACTTCCAAAAATAAAGTCATTCCAAGCCAAATAAACGGCATTTTACTATTTCCAAATAACATGGATTTAGATGGCCCATCTTCAAATGCTCAGGTTTGAAACTTCTTACAGGCATTCTTCTGCCTGACATTAAACCAAATAACATCAATTATTTGTTTCAGAAAGCCAAACACTGTCAGTTGAGGGTGGCTGTGAGCTGGACACTGATTATCCCAGTAATCCCACATCCAACCATCCCAATAATCTCCCTCAGCAGGAAACGCCCAGACTCAGCATTTCAAGGGTTCAGTCACATCCCAGCACTCATTTTTCCTGCAGTCCTGCTGCATCTGTGCCTCTTACACTGGAGCACATCTAACACATGCAGCTGCCCTGGAGCCAGGGCTTTACCTCTGCTCATTCACCATGAAACCCTGTTGTTCTGTGGGAACATCTGCTCCTTTGTGCTCCACCCAAACACCCCACACATTCTTCAGAAATTTTTCTCTCTACAAGTCTGGTTGCTTTTTGCCAGCAGCAATGTACACGCTTGACATGCTAAGAAAAAGTATTTAACAGGAGGGAAAACACGTTCCACATAAATTATTCTCACTGCAGGATGAAGAGGAGCAAACTAACCCTGTTGTACTTTGGGAAACGGTTTGCAAAGGGAAAGGAGCTTAACTCAGCCAGTTAAGGTGAAATACCTGCCATTCCCTCTCCATAAGATGCTTCAAAGAGCATTTATTGTCATTGACCCAGGACTGAGTGACCGTGTGGATGTAGAGCCCCTGGGAACTGCATTTCCCCAGGTAAATCCCTGCTTGGGGAGAGTCCAGGGGATGGATTTCAAGCTGGGCTCCCACCCTGCCTTTTGTGAAATGGGCTGTCTGGCCAACTCAGACAACTGTCCGTAAGTCCCTGGTGGTGATCCATCCCTGACACCAAAGGCTGAGCTTCCATGGAAGATGAGGAGTCCTGCTTCGATGGGCATGGCAGAAGACCTTGCTGTGCCAGACAAAGGCAGGATATGAGGTTTATAGCAATTTTCTATGCTAATAGACCCACACATTCACAATTCCAGCCCAAAGAAGCAGGAGTTTCAATTCTGATTACTTTTCAGTCTAAGCCACCAGTTGAACAGCTGTTTTTTGAATTTTCATTGTTTAATTTGGAGAGTACTTTCCAAAAGATGTTGTCAGCTTTTCTTCACAACACCTAAACACCATGTAGTGTCACAATCCCAGTACCTAAGGTCTCAAAGAAAAGAAGCAAGGATGACAGTTACCAACTTTGATCTTCACACACATTTAAGATAATGTAAAAGTATTTTTAAAGACAATCTTCTGACATGAAAATATCTGTAAATTTTGCAAAACTAGGTAGTGGTTCAGTTCTGAATGCTCTTCTCCCTCTTTCCTTCTCTCTGACAGTGATGTTGCTTTAAGTAGAACAGTTTTTTAGATTTGTGGTGGTGACTGGTCACAAAAACCAGTCCAAGTGGTTCACACTTAATCTTCAGCCACATGAAAGCGAGTAATACTTTAATAGTCTATGTCTTTTGTTGCTTAAACTTCTCTTAAATGACCCTGTGCTCTTGCATAGGAACAGGCTGCCCAGTGAATTGGTGCAGCCACCATTCCTGGAGGTATTTCAGTACCTGGAGGTATTGAAAAGATGTGCAGAGGTGGCCCTTAGGGACATGGTTTGTTGTGGCCTAGGCAGGCTGTGTTAATGGTTGGACTTGATGACCTTAAATGTCTTTTTCAACCTAAATGATTCCATGATTTGGTGGTTGCTCTTCAGAGCTTCATTTTGAGATTGGAGATTCTGTGTGTTCTCATTGGGCTGCAAACAACAGTCTTTGAGCAGAGGTAGGCAAAAAGGCTTTCCTTGGTTTTAGTCTCACGATTTTATTTAAGCACTATTTTGTTTAAGGACATGGCACCCAACCCCTGACCTCTAAATGGCTGCTGTGGCACAGGCTGAGATGAAAACCCAGGCTGTAGACAGCACCAAAGAAAGGAAATGAACACCAGCTCGCCAGGACTCAGCTCTGACCTCCACACTCCTCTACTCAAATCTCTACAGACTTTTACTTAATCCTTTGCAGAGTTACCCACCTGGTCCAAGAGCAAAGCTAAAGGGGTCATTTATTGAGCCACTTTCAGGTGGTTACTCAAGAGCTGCCTCTGGTGGGGTGCTCAGTGTCAGGGAGGTTTGGCAGACAGAGTTTCTGTAATACCTACTCAAACTGCAGCCATGTGCTTCTTCCCTTCACTCCTGCAGCTTTGGTAAATCCAGCTTCATTTAATCTCTCATAATTGTGCAGCATGTTTTTATTTAAATTTGCCTCCAGTCTCCTACCAATTAGTGCATCCAGGCATAAGTGATGGCAGTACCTCAGATCTTGCTGGACTGCCTCACTCACAGTTTCATTATCTTCAGCTCCTAAAATGCTCCTGAAGGTCACTGCCTGAAGCTGAGTGAGTATTCCTCCCTCAGATTGCAGACTGTCCCATGAAAAGCCCTCTGTGGTCACAAGGACTGCCCTGGAGCAGCTCTGTGTGCAGAAGCCCTGCAGTCAACCCCAGAGCCACGCATCTTATCAGCCACACTCCCTCTGTGACTCCCAGAAGTGGCTACCACAGGAAGTGATATGCTGACTTTGGCTTGCAGGAGAAAGTTAAGAGTGAACAACAGTTACTGAGTTGTTTGAATCCAGTTCAAGTTCCATCTCTGTCATGCTTAATAAAATTCTTAATATCTCTGTAAGATTAAACGGGGCAGTTACACACGGACCTCTCTGGCCTCCCTAGTGCCAGAGTGGTGATACAGAATCCCAGAATGGTTTGGGTTGGAAAAGACCTTAAAGACCATCTCATTCCAAAGCCCTCTGCCATGGCCAGGGATGCCACTCAAGAGATTGTGCTGCCCACAGCCCCATCCAAACTGACCATGAACACTTCCAGGGATGGGGCAGCCACAACCTCTCCATCCTGGGGGATGTGATAACTGCTCCCATACTCCAGATAAATTACTGGCCCTTGTGCATGTCTTGGCCTCAGAGTTTGGTGAAACAATTTTCAAAATCCACTTTCCTGGCTCAAGATAGAAGATTTACTAAATTCCTTAGAAGTGTGTGCATTGCACAGGGTCAGGCCAGCAAAAACCAGTAATGAAAGAGCAAGAGCACACTTCTCAGCTCCTTACTTTGTGCCTACAATGACTTTCACCACCTTCCTAATGCCTGTATCCCACCTGCCCTGATGTTGGAAAATAAATTGAGGGAGCAGTAAGTTTTTCTCCAAGTTCCCCCACCTTTCCCACCAATAGTTCTGTTGGGGTAAATGGGCCAATGCTCTCCTCTCTAACAAACATCTCTGTAAAAGCAGCTGTAGTTACAACCAAAATGAGCACAGACACCAGCTAGAGATGAATCATTTATGTACTCTTTAACTTGTCTGGAGCTACAGATTATGTCTACAGTGGAAAAGTTCACCTTGGAAAATTTCATCTTAGCAAATATATTCGTTAGCATGATTAGATCAACACCACCACAATATTCAATTTTACTTTGCCTTTGGCAGCAGCAAGGACAGCTGGGCAAAGCAGTGTTTAACATGGTGCTAGCAAAGGCATGTCAGATAATATCCTTTCCAACACAAGGCAGTCTCCCACAACAGACAAGCCATAGCAAAGGAACCAGTTTTGGTGGCCACTGAGTAAATGAAAATCTTTATGAGGTTTTAAATGTGTGGGCTGGGTCAACACCCACTTCAGCAAGAGCTTCTCACAGCCAGGGCTGTTCTATGCAATGGCACCAGCATCAACAGGAGTTCTGCACTCCAGACTGACTTGGGAATTTCTGGAGGCTGTTTCCCAGATAAATTAGCAATGCACACTCCCTGCAAAGGGTTTATTGGACACCAGAGCAGGCTGTGCCTGTGCCACAGCCATGCTCATAGGCACAACTCTCCTCCCTGTGCACTTCCCCAGACCTGGGGGCAACTGTGTGCACCCAGTCCCCATCAAACTGCTTTCCCAAAGCCGATGCTGTGAAGTTTCCAGTTGCAAATGCTGTCTCATGTTACTCACTTGAAAAGCACATGCTCCTTCTCCAGTGGTTACAGGCACTCTACCTGTGCAGCAGGTAATAGATGAGGTGCAAATGATGCATCTGAATATACTACACACTCAGGAATAGTTGCTTGGTCAGGAGGAGTTAACAAACCTTGCTATGCCTGTAAGATACTCCCTCAAGCTGCTCCTTATTCCCTACACACCCCAGTGAAAAGCACCTGTTAGGTCTAAATTACACACACCCATTCTGCAACCCATCTGGGAGATGTAAAGTGCTTTATTGCAGCAAAGAAATTGTTCTGCAGCAAAGGTCAGTCAGCACAGCAGCATCAGAGGAGCATTGGAGGACCAACCTGTGAGCATCAAATCCATCTGGGCTTCACCTGGTGAGCTACAGACTATGGCAAGGCCAACTCAGTCAACACACAGGCCACCATCAAAGGTTTCTGAAGGTTCCTGTCATCATCTGAACTCCACCTACACAAGTTCACCTGTCATGCATCAAGATAAAGGCACTACTGGCTCTTTACCCCCCTGTTATCCTGTCCATGTGCTGGCAGAGGGAATTGTTCTGCACTGACTGCCCCACCAGAGGATTCCCCAGCTCATGGAAGTTCTTTCCCTTAGCTGCTTAGCCAGTTTTTCTGGTTTGCTTTGCACTGACACAGTGGTATGGAGCAGCTGGTGTGTCTCCTCTGGCTGACTGACTCTTACTCAGCTGCCTAGGAAAACTCTACAATGGAAGCAAACATGGAAGTCAAAAGATCAGATTCAGAAAGATTTGCCCTGGCTTGAGAAAAGCCAGAGAGATGGTGTTGCAAAGAACTTGGGCCAACAGCCAGAAAAGCCCATGTGGCAGAAGTTACCTTTTCCTCACAGTCAGGAGAAATTTCTAACCAGCATTTCAACTTTTGCTTTCTCTGCCAGCCCAGGTGCCTTCATGGATCCCCTAAGCAGAAGATCTGTGCACTGCAAAGATATGCCTGGATCAGTGCTTTCCCTTGCCTTAGTTTCAAAGGTGGCAATTGAAACAAGGCAAGATTTGATAAAGGACCAAAGACTCTAAAAGGGCCTGCAGCAGAGTGGAGATGGCAGCTCAGCTGAGCACCACTTCAGAACCCTCACCTGAAATCCATTTGTTCTCCACCACTGAGTGCCTGAGCACGCTGCCTAAATACCTACACATGGCATCCAGTCTGTGGACCCAAAAAAGAGAGTTCTCTCCACTCTTTCTGCTGTAAACATGAGCAAACCCTGCATTCCTTGCTATTAAAAGAACGAGCTGGTGAGTTCCTGCATGGATACAGCCCCTGCAGGCAATCATCTCCCTTTACTGTCCAAGATTTACTCTTGTTTACACCTGCAAATCTTTTCCCCCTCTTGGTATTAAACCAAGAGGTCTTCAGAGTTCTCAAGAGACCAGAGTTCCCAGCCTGCAATGCCAGAAGACAAAGCCAATTTAACTCATGACCTTTGAAACCATGAGGCTTCACAAAACCTCTTATCCCATCTCCCACCTCCTAGCCACACACAGACTATTCCATGATCCTTTTCAATGCACTTGACCAGCAGAAGACTTATCTACCTCTCAAAGAGCCTGCTGGGCTAGCAGTGAACAGCTCAGAGAAAGGGCTGGCAAGCCCCAGAGCTCAGGAAGGGCCAGGAGACCACATAGCCTGGGACAGAGGTGGGAGGAAGGAGGAGGGTAAGCTGGGGATTTATCCTAAATGAGCTCTTGGATTGTCCTTGGATGGGCTTCTGGCTTCTCCTGTGAGGGGATCCTGGGCTCTCCTCTCCCTTCAGCTCTTCTCCAAACACATGGATAGGCCAGGTTTACCAACCTGTGCCACTATTGCCATGCCAGGGGCAGGGATTTTCCCTCTCCAGCTGGGAACAGAATGGGAGGCAAGAAGCCACACGCTTCAGGAGGAGCTTGCAGCCTGAATCTGATACAGAAAGTGTCCCCAAGAGACACCCGAAAGTGTCCCCCAGCATCAGAAACAGCCCTCCCATAAGAGAAAAGTCTTTCCAGTCATAAGTGTCAAAATTATTTCTATCTGCGTTGCAATGAATTTGCCACTGGCAGGGGTTGAAACTCAGGAGTTAATGTAGTGCAGGTTTATGGTGAATGAGCTTCTGGAGCCATAATTCACATTAATTGACAGGAGCTGTCTACACAGCTATGAAATATGCACGTTGTAGCTGCAAAACAGGAATCCCTGTGAGCATCAGAAAACAAACAGTGCCTTTTGCTGCTCCTTCTCACATCAAATAAAAACTTGTGGTTACATCCAAATCTGAAATGACACGTGAATAGTCAAAGATGCATCTGCAACAAACCAAGGAGCACAGGAGCTGCGAGAGGAATGGATGTGAGGAGCAGCAGACCATTCCCATCCATGCCTCACTTTGATCACAAAACACACAGAACAACCAGTGAGCTCAGGGCAATGAAAATCATCAGGCAATTATCATTTGTGTCACCCATTTTCATCACTTCATTTTAAAATAGGGGCCTGTGGGGGCAAACTGGCTTAGCTCCATTGACTTGAGCACAATCATTCCCCTAGATTAATCTGTTTGAAAAATGCATCTGTTCTGTGAATAGATCTGCTTTTAATGCCTAAAGTGGACTTACAACATTATATATATATTTAGGAGAAGTTCAGTTTCTTAATGAGGGAATTAGTGAGGGGATGTACCCAAGGATCTTTACTGGGATTGCTGAGCCATGGATAAATTTGTTAGAAATAGAAGTTTGTGATGTGAGATTTCAAATGTTGTGTGCAGAGGACTTCAAGGCAGCAAGGGAAACACCCTGAAAACCTCCAGTTTATCAAAATGTGTCACCAAAGCACAGCCATGCTATGAAGACATTTGGGTTTGACAATGTATTTGGGGGATTTGTATTTTCTGGAAGCTGGAGCAATCTGTATCTTAGAGGAGTGTAATGGTATGGTGTAGATTTCTTTTAATGAACTTCTTGACCCAAACCCAGTAATATTTAAAAATTCCATTTTAGGACACCACTCTAAAACAGTTCTATCCTGCTCCTATACAAAATGAAAAATATCTTTGAAGCTATGAAAGCTGAAACAAACAGAGTTGTCTGCTTACATCAGTAGCTGTAGGGGACAATGTGAGAAAACCAATGAGCCCAGCCAATGCCAGTAAATTCTCACTCCAATTAGTGAGAATTTTTCCCCTCATTCCTTTCCCTATTAATGCTATTGAACACTAATATCTTCAAGGAAACATATTGGGAAGCAAAGTTCTCTTTGTAGATTACACACAGTGGATGTCTTTTATTCCACATGGATACAAAGCATGGCCTTAAGGAAGGAATGTTCACTCGGTTTCTTTTCTTTTGGCAGTGGTAAGTGACAACTAAACCCACCTGGCTCCACCACCCATCCATGCATCACCATCCCTGAGACCTGTGAAAGCCTCATTCCTGGAAGTGTCCAAGGTCAGGTGGGATGGGGCTCTGAGCACCCTGGTCTAGTGAAGGTGTCCCTGCCTATGCAGCTTAGAACAAGACAACCTTGACAACCCTTCCAACCCAAGCCATTCTAAGATTCCATGGCTCTGTGACTTCCTGTTGTCTGTGTTCCCCTCCCAGCACAAGCTTCCATCTTCAGCAGAACTCCCACCAAATAAGGTGCTGTGGATCTCCAGGCTGGCAGAGCAAGGCCTGGGGAGATGTGGGTTGGGGCATGGCACAGATGGGGACAAGGTAAGAGGTGGTCTTGCTAAATCTGAGAGACTGCACAAGGTACCAGATTCTTCCCTGAAATAAATCTTGACATAGCCCTGCCTAAATTTTTGGACCTAGGATTATATTTTACATTCCTTGTGCATTGTGAGGAGCAGTGGAAAACCTCGTTATTCATTTCCTAATCTAATGGCAGCACTCTGCCTATCTCCTCCACACTGGGCTGTTCCTTATTCCCAAGAAGGGACCTGCTACCTAAGACATGATCACCTGAGGGCTGAGGTGCTGTCAGTGAGCTCACTTCAGGGGGTTCAGCCCAGACAGGACATCATTACTGAGCCTTAACTCATCCCTTTTATTACTGAGCTGTTCTGCTGGTTGGCTCCTGTGTGAGTGGTGAAGAAAATGGTGAACTATGATTCCTTACCCAAAAGGCCTGAAACTCCTGAGCCTGGCCCTGCAGTCATCCCTCCCACAGCTCCTCCTTTCCTTACACAAGCAGTTCCACATGTGGATGAGGTTGGAGAATTTTTGGGATGAGGCCTCAGGTAGTCCTGACCTGACCTGACTCACAAAGCAAGAGGAAGGAGTTGAATCCAACTGGCTTGGGAGGCAGTGCACCTTGCCAGAGATACCTGATTTCCTTTGAAAATAAAGAAATAATCATCTTTCTGATTAAGTTTAGATACTCTTAGATGGGCAAGGAGAAATGAGTAAAAGCTGAAGACACCATCCAAGAGGAGTAGAGGAGGAAGATAGATGTCAGGACAAATTGTTTTCCTTTGGAAGCTCAGCTGAAAGAGGTGTTAAATTGCAGGATGTTGGTGTTAGCAGCTAACGGCCTTGCTTGTGAAACTTTCCTCTCCCAGCCCAGCCCGGATGCTAAGTGAAAGCAAACAGGGCTCTTCACTCTTTTTGAACCTGATCCTGCACTATTCAAATCAGCCAGGCTTTGTTGTGAGCCTCATCCCCAGGATAGGACAGAACACAACCCACAGCGCACTGCCTAGGCTGATGGCAGCAAAAAGAGCATTTCTGAAATGTGTCAGCTAAAATATTTGAACAAGCAGGTTTTCAAATCCCAGTGTGGACAGAAGGAGCTGCTTTTTAGCAGGTGTTAGCAAGAAAAGATAAAGCTGCTCAGTTGAAAATATGTCATCTTTCATTTGGAAATGTGTCAGTACAAGAGTGTTAGCACCTTTGTGCCAAGTCTGGACAAGCCCTGGAGGAGAAGAATGGCTGAACTAACAAGGAGAGGGAGGTGGAACATCTCTGGAGGCAGCTGAGTGCTGCAGTACTTTGGGTAGGAGAGAGAAAACAGCTATCCTCTAATGGGAGCATTTTTAAAACCAAGGGATTTAGAAATTCACAATTGCCAAGATTTTTACACTTTCCCCGAGCAAAGTCTGAGGATCCTGTTTGAGGCAGGCCACATGGAGATCTTTCTGCATTAGGACTCTGGAGGGTGATGCTCCTGTGGGTCCCACTGGGTTCTGCAGCAGTGGGACCACTACAGGAGCCAGACCCAGAGACAGAGAGGAAAGGGGTCACCCCTCAAGAGCTCAAATGGGTTTCTGCCAGATCCTGCTGCTATAGCTTCTTGGGCATCCAAGCTGGCATTTTGGATCCTACACAATCACAGTAAAACCCAGCCCAGGCATCTTCATGTCCCCATCAATATCCACAGCAGAACTTCAAGCACAGGGTTAGCTTAGCTGGATTTCCTCTGTGCATAGCCCCACTCACTTGGAACTTACCCAAGCAGCTGCTGATACAGCCCCAAAGAGACACAATAAAAAGGCAGGGGAAATGTACAAATTCTACTTAATATAGAACAAGGGATCAGTTCATCTGATCCCTGAGGAACTCAAATATATTTATTTTTGTGACAGTGTTCCAAGAAAACAGTTTCCTACCTTGGATCCACATTCCCTCTGTGCAGACTTGCCTGAATACCCGAGCCAGCTCTCAACCTGCTGCTTGCAACCCGGATTTTGTATATTTTGAGCTATCTCTCTCTTTGGCACAAAAAGATGGGTATAAACCCAAGGTACAGAGACATCTAACAGCAGCAAAGACAATGTGGGTTGGGGTGCTCTGATTTCTGTTCTGTTTCCCATTATTCCACTCCCATCACAACAAATCCAGTGTAACACATAAAGCAGGGGATTATTAAACACATTCTTGAAATCTGAATGGAGTTACAAGTAATAAGTGGCTTAAGTCAATGCCCCAGTATCCAGGACAGATCTCTAGAGTTATATCCCAACCCACAGACACAGGAAGAAATATTTAACTCAAGTACAGACCGAGCAGAACTATGAGAATATTAGTCCTGATGGTCCTCTGATTATTAGCACAGCACTAATTACTGTCATGGCAGCTTTCAGTTCAGCTTGTGCCTCCAGGTCTGCACATGATCTCACAGTTTCCCAAGCAAAAGTGTTGCAGCCTTCCCTGCTTTGCTGCCCAGCACTGCCAGGCTTCCTTACCCTCCTCTCCATCCCCAATGCCACGAGTATCCGGATCCTGCTGTGCCCACCCCACACTGGGGCAGCTGTAATTGTGTTGCCACAATATTGGATTAACAACAGGGTGACTCTGAAGGTACAACTTGTTTTTAATTTCCTATTTGATGAAAAAAAATATTTGCTGAAATCAATTACATTTTCATCATGTTTAAGAGGGTGATCAAAGTTCTGTTACTGTGCATGCCCAGAGCTACCTCCTCCTTGGATAAAACAGGAAAAAACAATTTCCTGCACAAATCCACTTGGGATACACAAGTTCTTTGAGCAGGGAATTCTAACAGCATGAAATGTCAGGGCAAATTGAATGTGGTGTGCTAACATGATGCACAGCAGCCACTGGCACCTCCACCAAAAACACATCCCAAGGGAAGCACTCAACACCATGGCAGCCACGGCACTATGCCAAGAAATAAAAAACTGGGATTCAGCTGCTTCCTCAGGGTGAGGGAACTCAAAGACATTGCTTCCATGAGCCTGCCTCAACCACTATCCCGAGGAAAAGCCTAAAGGAGAAACCTCCAGCACAGGAGTCAAGACCTCTTTGCAGCTGAGAAGTTCCAAGTTCAAAACAAGAGCACGAAAGGAAGAGCTGCCTGCAGCACTCAGCCTTGAAGAAAAGGAAAATCAAAATAGTTTTAAAAATCATCCCTTTAGGAAATACAAGATATCCTCAACTCTTTACTAGTAGTTTTAATAGAGTTATTCAGACAGACACCAAAATCCCCTGAAATATTTTGTAAAGGTAATGCATGGAACAGTTTTCAAAAAGAGGGCAGTGAGTGTACTGGGTGCTTAACCCTCTTCAGCAGGTCTGATTTCTGCTGCTTTTAGGAGTAAAAAGTAGTTTTCAGAAGCAAATGAAGCCACTTCCAAAGAAAACCCTTCTTCCTGGGACTGTGGAGGGCCAATTCAAACAGCTGCAATGGCACAGCAGGGTGGCCATGGGGACCAGCAGAGCAGGGCCAGGCTGGACATGCTGCCTTCCCTCTGCCCACAGCTGGCAATGGGATCCCCTGAGAGCTCTGCACAGGCCCTTGGGGACACTGTGAAGGAGAGGAGGAAAAAGTCTGTGGTTACCCTTGAGCCAAAATTGATTTTTCTCCACACAGGAGAAGTTCTCAGGAGTTTTGCAGGAATGGTATAGGAGGATCATGCCATCAACTCCAGCCCAGATGAAAGAGCACAGCAGTGCAAGCTCAGCCATGGATCCAGGCCAACATGCAGGACCCTACAGAAGAGGGAGGTGTGAGTCTGAGCACAGATACCAACCTACCAATACATTAATGATGACAAAAGACCCACACCACCTCCCTCCCAAGCATGATGAGACACTCTGACCTCCTGCATTAGTTCAGCATGTCCAGGCAGCCTCAAACACACTGAATATATTCTCAGTAGAGGAGAGCCCCTGTTTTCAAGTTTTTAGTTTAAATGCACCATACAAAGGGTCAGCTTCACACCACAATCCATGGTAGGAGGTTGAGTTACTCAGCCCAAACACCAATCCCACACAGGAGGTCACACTGTCCTCCAGAAGTCCAGTGACTCAAGCAGATAACAGGAGCTCCTTTCCCTGGGACAAGCAGTTCTTCTGAGCCATGTAGGGACAGATTTAAATATGTGGAGAGGGCAAGACAAAGCCAGTGTGTCATCTCTGTGGCTCTATGTCAAGGCAAAGCAGCTTGCCCACCCCTTTGGGACATGAGAAGGGGCAAACCCTGTTATCACACCAAGCTACCCCAGGGGCAGGATGAGCCTCAAAGGGTAACTGAGCAAGCTGTACCCCCCAGAGAAAAACTGAACAAGCCCTTCAGATACTGTGGCCTTTGTGTGGCTCGGTCCTTTCCAGGGTCTACATGGTGGAAAGAAAGTAGGCAGATCAAGGGTCTTATTGCTGACAAGGCAAAGGAAACTTACAGGGGCTGAATGAGAAAAATGATGCAGAAGGAGTTGTTTAAAGCAAAGATCATCTTTATTCTTTGCTGTACAGGGGGGCTGCAACTCCTGTGGGAGACTGTAATTCCATAATTCTGCTACAGTACAGGGGACCACTGCTCCTGACTGGCAAATATAAGCACTCATGCAATAAAATGAGAGTAATAACAACCAGTATGGCCATTTTAAGGAAACAGAATTAAATATAACTAATTTAGTCTGAATATCAGCTACTGTTTCCACAGTTTCCTTAATAATAAATATTTTGTCAAAGGAAATTAAAGAAGTCACATTTGAGAAGATTTATGGACACTGGATGAAAGAAGACAAAATATATATTAAATAAATTGTCATTTTAATAGAAGGGAATGGAGGGGTTATTTCTTTTTTCATCCCCCACTTTCTGTGCATGCTCAGCCTTTTACCCAGAGAGATTATCTCTCTTTCCATGTTAACATTAAAACTGCATACTTCTCTGAAAGATACAATCAGTGAAACACAAAGTATTGAGCTTAATACAAAAGTAAATGGATGAAGTTCTCTGTATTTTATAGGGGATGAGACTGGATGATCTAATGGGCCCTCCTGGTCCTGCTGGTGTAATTCCATCAATTAATGACTTTTTTTAGAAGGGATTTTTATTTTTGGATCCTCTGCAATTCTTTTTGCATCTTTCCTAGGACAGATGAGATTTAGAGAGACCAAGCTGAATTAAAAATCCATATAACAACAAATAAATATGCAGTGTTTTTGCCAACAAATTGAGGCTATCATGGATCAGCAGTTTTATTATAGTTTCAGAGAGAAAAGATCAAAAGACAGATCAATTCATCAGCTTCTAGTTGGTTTTAGATGGCATGTTAAAGGATTAAGAACTCAAAGGATTTCCCTTCACAGACAGTCCCAGAAAGTCTCCAGAACATGTAACAGTTTTAGGTCAAATTATAATAATTAACTTGAGATAGTGTGTTGACTGGAGAGGAACTTTGCCAAAAACAATTTTGCACATCACTAAATACTGACGTTCGAATTCAGAAGGGAAATTTGCTTTAGCTCTCCCACAAGTTCATACAGGTTCAGCCATTAAAAGCCAGGTTGGTCTTTGCAGAAAACAGGAGCTGAAAGGTGTAACGCTTCCCAAGTCAGATGGGGAGCAGTCCCAAGAGGATGATGTATAATGTAGCAGAAAGAATGTTTAAAAATACACGGGATCATGCTGCTGTATGGATACCCATGGCCTCTTAAAAGTCTGATAATTAATTATCAGCAGGATAGTTAATCAGCGCTTCTGTGCTCTTTACAAGATCTTCAGGAAACTGGGAAACATAAATGCCAGGGCTTATTTTTAGTAGGCAGCTCATCTTTGATAATGAATAGCTAGACATCTGGCAGGAAAAGAAAATACTACTTCAGCCCAAAGTTGAAATTCTACATTCTTATTGAAGATCTGATGTATCTCAGCCAGGTGGAACGGCCTGGCCACAGGAGTCACTGGGTGGTACCACACAACCTGCATTAGACAGAGAAATAGGCTGTATTAAGAGGAGAAACAATTTTAAGGTCACATGTAGCAGGTTTTTAAAATAGAAAATATCCTTTTCCTGTTGCTTCATACCCTAATGAGCAAGCACAGGGGAGGTTAGATATCTGCATTGGCCACACCTAACTTGATTCAATTTTATTTCAACCCACATTCCTCAATACTTCCAGCTGTCAATACTTCCTATCACCCCCGCAGGCTGCTTCACCCCTTTAGAGGAGATGAGGCAGCTGGAGAAAGTCATTTCATTAAAATAAAAATACACAATAAAACCCACAAGAAACCAAAAAACAGGCATCCAGGCTCCAGCTTGAAGAATTAGACAGTCCAACAATCGCGGGGTCAATTCACGTTAAGCCGAACAAAGAGCAGACGGCAAGAAGGAGATGAGTTAAATGGCTCGGTGGCCGCTGCCTGTCCCTAATTCTCTGTTGACTTTCGGCAGCGCCTTGTCACAGGGGGGCTGCAGCATTTGACCCCCGTTTCCAGGCGCGGGCAGGGAGCTGGGGACACATGCGACAGCCTTAAATAGGCGGCCCTGCCATGGGTGACTGCTCTCCCGAGTCAGCCTATCAGGAATTTATTGCCTCTTCTCCATCACCCGGCAAAGAAACTGTCTCACAGATGTTGGCATTGTAACCCATTCAGTGTCACCGTGGGGTTCTCCGCCATTGTGTCCCCGCACAAAGGGGCGGCATTCAGGGCAGGGCACGGCGGGGCTGCCAAGGTAGCCCGGGGCCGGGGCTGCCGAGCGCTCTTTGTCGGAGCCCCTCGGCCCCGGGTACCGCCTGCCCTTGCACTCCCCTGCGCTGGAGGCAAGGCCCGCAGAGGAGCTGGCAGGAAGGAAGGATTTTCTGCCTTTTGTGGGCTCTTTCTGTGCTATTTTTGTTCTCCAGGACAGCTTTTGTTGCCCAAGGTAATGATCCTTGGCCCTTATTCATATCTCTGCTTTTGTCCGGGGGCCTTTGTAGGCGATGCGCTGGGGGTGGAGCCCCCCAGACACAGCACCAGGGCCAGCCCCTGCTATGTATAGAGCTATAAATAACTATCTGTGAGCTATCTGCTATGAAATCAGCCTTGTCAGAGCATTGGCAGCAGGTTGTGCGAAAGGTTTCACCGAGACGCAGCAGATGCATCCCGGCTCTGGAAAGCATCCCCAAAACACACCCCACTGACCCCAGAGGTGACCCCGGGGTGATGAGCAGCATCACAAAGGCTGTACCACAGCTATGGCTGGTGTCCCCTGGGCTCCTTTGAGTGCAGGCACACTCCTAGCTGTAGGGAATGTAAAAGCAGTTCCAGGAACGATATAAACCAAAGCAAAATGCCCCCCTCGAATTTCGGCCGAACCCCCTGGGATCGTGTTCTCACTCTCCTGAGTGCTTCTCCCCTGATGCCTGCTAAGGGATGAGATGGCAGGAAACATGCACACACTGGTCTTCAGGCACACTCATATGTAGATATATAAAATAAATATAAAAAAGTAAAAAACAGCTTCAGTCCTTAAAATTAGAGGAGCTCCAAGGCTTCATCTTTCCCCCGCCCCAGTGCCAGCACCAGTTGCATCCTCACCACACTCAAGCCAGAAAGGCAAAATGCAGGGGACAGCCCGCTCCTCACTGGAGCCTCCCCGGATGCCCAGGCCAGCTCTGGATCCCTACACAGTTCTCAGAGCTCCCCCGGGCTCCAGACTTGTGAACAGTTATTCAAGTTCTCACATGCATACTGTTAAGCATATTTGTTTTTATTTTTTCAGGTTCAAGGCCTCAGAGTGTAAGCTCCTGAGGGTAGGGAGGCTCTGCTGTTCAGACATCTAAGCCACCACACCCACCCGTGAGGAGGAGGGATTTTTTTTTTTTAATATATAGATTTTTTTTTTAATCTCCCATCCATCAGCTCAACAGCAAAACTGGTGCCAAATGAAGTCTTTCCACTCATGTAATTTTTGTGGTCTAAAATTCACCACGTGTTTAACCACGGCTCCTCGGCCAGTCCCTGCAGCACCCTGGTTCCCAGGTGGTCCCCCCAGCCCAGCACCAGCCAAGCCTGCACTGTTTAGTTTCTAAGCTCAGGGCAGTCAGGCCAGAGTGGAAACAGGCCAAATATAATATAGACACACACAGGCCCATATTATATAAAATACATACACACACAGACACATATATTTTATGTATATGCATATACATACACACATATATATATATATGTATAAATATATAAACTCACACACAATGTGTGTGTTTAAAATAGAAAAATAGAAACCCTCCACCAGAAAATAAAATATTTTACTGCAAAGTGAATGGATTTTTTTATGCTTAGAAAAACACGTTAAAATATAACTGGAACATTAATGAATCCCTGTTAAAATGCCGATGAAATACAGGGCTTCTTACTGACTGCACAAAAAATTTTTACTGTTTATTTATATCACTTCTAATAGGAAAATATCATTTGGAGTGAAATATTAAACTTGCTACAGAATGGCCCTAAGTCTTCACGGCCCACCAAGCTGTCCTCAGCAGCAAACCCATGGCACAGAGGGTCTGGAAAACTCATGGCCTCACTGAATGCAAGCTTGAAAATCAAAATTGAGCTGGAGCACACAACGTTCACCCTCCTGGTGGGATTCTTTTGTCCTCATGAAACTGTGAAGCCAGGCAGTTTCCTCTGAGCCTGATCTGGGGAAAACCTTTCCCTCCAGACCAGCCCCTGTGTGATGGACAGAGCCTGGGGGGGTTGGTACCCAGCCAGGAAAGGGTTCTTGGCACAGGTAGGCTCTGAGATCTCACACCTTCAAACAAAAGCCACAGGTTGTGTGGGCAGGTTTCCTGAATCACTACACCCTGTTATTAGGGCTTTCAGCTGGGAAGGGGAGAGACCTGGACTCTTCCACTGGCAATTTAATTATTTTATACAAATGGGAACATCTTTAAAAGTTTCAGAGTCTGGGAGAGGCTTTGAGAGCTTTGTTTGGACATTTTTTTGGGGAAAAGCAAGTTCAAGTCCCATCAAGCAGAGGAAAATCACTCATGGGAGTCTCCCATATCCCACATGGATTCTTTATAGGCCTGGGCATGGGGAGGAGTGAGGAAAGCACAGCATTACTGCTTTCTCCAGCTCTTCAATGGACAGAAATTATTAACTCTTCTTGTGCATCAGAGATGAAGTCAAATCTTTGAGCCTCCAGCCATAACAGACACCTCTAGTCCTCGCAGAAGTAATTTCCAAAGGCAATGGCAGATGCTTCTCTGAGGTGGTGAGTGTGATAAAGGTTCCTTTAAGCTTCCCCTGTGGTCAGTGGCCAGAGATGGGCTTCTCCAGAAGGCAAGCACAACCACTGGAGGTGCAAATTTCCCTCCAGAGGGGTGTGTCTCTTCTTACTGAAGGAAGAGGGATCCCTGGCCACCAGAATGCAAGGGGCAGAGTGCAAGGAACATTCTCTGGTGCTGAAAAAAGATTAATCAAATGGTTTTGGTTGGAAGTGAGCAATCTAGGCACCAAATCTCAGTGTTTTCTTTACCCTTCCCTTCGTGAAATTCATTAATATGACCCTGTATGATTCCCAGTCCAGTGTGTGGATGTTTGGTTTTCCTGCATAAAGATTATTCACACACTGACCCATAACTGGTCGGAGGAGAGCATTAACATATGTAAAGGATTGAGCCAAGCTCTTGGAAGCTAATGGGAAAGAAAACACACTAATGTGCTGACACAGCACTTTAATAAGGAGTAATCAAGAAAAAGAGCAACATTAACGTGGCTTGAACAACACATGAATAATGTAATGCTGACACTGAAATGCCTGGAAAATGGTGGGAGGATTCCCTTTTCCTCACAGTTCAGAAGATGGTGCCCTGGACTAGCTGGGAGGGGCAGCCTGCCAGGAGAGGACAGGACAGCAGAACTTTTCCAAGTCTGATGAGTAATTAGTTTTTCACCATTTTAAAGAAAACTTTTAGCATGTAGGTACAAGGATGGCACAACCTGAGGAGATAAAAGGAGATGGCCAGCGTGAACAGTCAAAATAGGCCAGTCTGAGTCAGTTTGTTATGGCAGATGTACCTGAGATCAACCAAAGGGGATTTGGAGATTCCTTAGGTAATCTCATGCAGCAAACCTAGCTAATGGCTATGCTCTGGTTTTGTGAGGTAACAATTAATAATCACAGCTGCATCAGGAGGAAAAATACATTAAAGATAATTTTGCTTTGTTCAGCTTAGTCTGGAACAGCAACGTAAATAGTAAGGTTCCTCAGGGGAGAAGTTTTTTAAGCAAATTTGCTGAGCACAGCTCACATCAGCTGGGTTCCCCTACATCCCCAAGAGATCCAGGATCAGTAACTCAGGCTATTCCACCACCAGTTCTTGCCAGGGACCAACATTTGACCAAGGCTGCAAGGAGAGCAAAGGCGTCTCAGCCATCTGGGTTAGGACTGTCCTGACTGGGTCACAGTCCCTGCATCAGGAACCAGAGCAAACCCATTGAGTTGCTGGAAAGAATCTCTCTCACTTCAGTGGTCTTTGGATCCCATCCCAAAGGGAAAAGCAATTTCCATCACAGAAATATGCCTGCCACCAAGCTCATTTATTGCTCCTTTGTTAAATGTGCTGTAAAGACTCACATTATAATAAAGTTCCAGAAATCATCCAGTATCAACAGGTTTCAGCTGGAGTGATTAACCAAAGCACAGGAACTTGGAGAGCAAGTGTATTAATGTCTTCTGGCCACTAAATCTTTCTTGCCAAGAAATAAAAGAGCCAAAAGAAGATAAATAATTACGAAGTTAGAACAATGACTCCAAATCCCAGAAGGGGTTCACTAATTGTTTACAGAAGATAGACTGCAATGAAGGGATGATTAGAAATATGTCAGCTGCAGGACTTTGATAGCAGCAAATCTGTCTTGGCAGGGGGAGGAATAGGCTACAGAGAGGAACAACAACAGCAGTCAAACAGGTAGAGGGCAAAATCCCCAGTCTCATGGATTTTGCAGTCCTGCAAACATCTACTATATGGGTCGAGACAGCATTAGACATATGCCTGAGATTTTGCATAATGAGAAACAAATTTAAAAGAATTGGACACATCGTGGAGCCATGGTGTTGCCTTTCAAGCCAGCTGGGGCCATCCATCCAGCTGATGAAGCACAGGCTCTCCTTGGGAGCAGCACTGCACACAGCTGCTGCTGGAGCAAATGCTGGGCAGCAGGGACCCAGGGCAGCTTGTGCCAGTGCAGCCCTGGGAAATGAAAGCAGAGTCTGGATATGCTGGTGTCTTTCATATTAAAGGGCAGGGGACAAGCACAACATATGGAGTGCTTTGATTAGTGTCACCTGTGACTACACAGTAACGTCAATTTTTACAATAATTTTCACACATTTGGGCCAGTGCAATATTTCCACAGTGATTCTCCACAGTCCCTTCTCTTGCCTGGCTGCAGCCCACTGGTCTATTACTGTATGTTACTGTACAGAGCTTTGCAGACCATTGCAAACTAAGCACAGGACACGCTTACAGAAGTGGGTGGAGGATGCAGGGCCACTTTACCTATCCGAAAAGTCAAGACCAACCTGCAGCAGTCTTGTCACATGTGTTCCTCTGCCTGTTGCATCTCCCCACCCCAGCTGTGCCAGGCACCATGTACAGAAGCTCGAGGCATCTATCAGAAGCACAGCCAAACAAACACACACACAGACATCCCTGTGCCAAGAGGCTGGTAATGGTTTTTTTTCTTTCCAGATCCAATTGGCTCTGTTTCTATGAGACTCTTTATTTTTCTAATTTTCAACACTGCAAACCCTGCCTGAAGCCTGTTGAACTATTTCCATACATGCCAGGACTCAAGTGCTGGTCACAGCAGTAAAGTGTGGGCTCTCAGGAGAGAAAGAAGATAGGGATGAGTTGTATTAAATTTTAACAGGGTGCTTCAAGGAGTCTTCTGGGCATGGATCCATGAAGCTTGTCCCACCCCAGCCTGACCAACCCAGCTGGTGTGCCCCATCATGTTCCCCGAGACCAAGCAGTCCCAGGCTCCCCAGTTAAACTGGCCAGACAAGGCATTTTGCTCTGTTGTAGCCCCTTTAGCCACACAGACCTCATAGCTGGTGCTGGGAATTTCTGCCAGGGACTTCAAAGAGGGCAGGATTCAACTCATCATTTGAAGCCCAGCCCCGTTCCCTGTCCTTAGGCAAGCGGAGGAGCCATGAGAACAGCTCAGAAACCTCAGCTGCTTCAAAGCACATCTGCCTACCTTGGGAATTAAGAAGTGCCCTACAAACACATCTCCCCCCTGCACCTGCAAAGCAGTGGAGACCCTGAGAGTTCGTGCTGCCTGAGATGACGTGAGTGCCCGTGCCCTGTTTGCCAACTGCACAGTCCTCAGATGTCTGAGTCCCTCCTATTCCACATCCCATCCCAGCTCTTCCTACTGCACACTGCCACAAAAACTGTGTCAATCCAAAGGCTTTACCTGAATAAAGGTGTAATCCTGTCTAGGATGCATGGCCTGGTAGCTCAGTTTCCCTGAGAGCAGTGGTGGAAAAACAGCACAGAAATATTTTAGTAACATTGTGGCGATCTCCTCTCAATTAATAGTTTATTGCAGTAATTTGGCCTGGTGTGCTGCTTTTAGGTCGTCAGCATGAAGTCACTCTCCCCCAGAGGGGCTCATAATTCAGATGTTTTCCCTCCATGCAGTGTTCCTTCTCACATCCTGTCCCACCCAAGCGTGAGGTCAAGCAGCGTCCTCATTTCCCTGGGAAGTGCATGGGAGCATTTTACAAGTGAAGTGATATGATGCCTAAAAATCCAAATAAAACAGGACGAGGGGCTGTCCCCCAGGCCTGGGCTCACAGGAGAGGCTGGATCAATGAATGTTCTTCTCATCCCCAAGAGGATGAGTTTTGGGAACAGCTCTGTGCTCGTGTGTTCCCCAGATGGTGCCAGGACACCGTCTTGGCGAGAGTGAGTTAACGCAGACCAAATCTCTGCCAAGGCATTTGCTCACACTGAAGCTGTGGAATGGTCACAGGCCAGGGCAAAGACCATGTATTGGCCACTCATGTCCACCAGTGGCCACAGAGCTGTGGGACCTGCCCATGCTGACCTCATGCTGCCAGGTCAGTGAGTGACCTATCAAAGTTTAGAAAAGCAAAGGCACCGCATTTTCTGTATGAAAAAGGCCCAAAGGGAAGTTCTAAAGAGTCTTGAGATACTTCATGACTCCTTGGAGGAGCTGGTCCAGGATGCCAGTGCAGGAGGCAGCATGTAGCCTTGGGGAAATGTGCCTTTTGTCTCTGGGACTCTGTTCCCCGTCTGCCCAATGGGAAAACCAGCACGTTCCCTTCTCACAGGGGTTGTTGGAACACAGGATGTCCAGGCACTGTGGGGATGGGAACCACGTGAGCACCAAACCTGAGGTGGAAACACAAAGAAAGGCATTTTCAAGCAGAAATAATCCAAGTCACTTTTGTCATCTCCAACTTCAAAGGTACAAGCGCCAATATTTTGTCTGCTTGGGAAGTGGAAAAACATTCTTCTTGTCCAATACAGATCCATGCCAGCAGCAGGCAAAATTTTGGCCTATTGAATTAATTAACATAGCTTTTAATTAAGACTCCAAATTTCACCCAGCCTGGTTTGGGGCATGTCTACACAGATGGGAGCAGACACACACGGGCTCCTCTGTCTGCCTTCCAAACCAGCTTGACTGAGCTGGCTTCGGCATCACACCGAGCTTGCACGAGGTCTCTGGCTACTTGAAGGGAGCTAAAACTGGCTCCTAACAGGCAGGTAGAATATTTAAGCCCAGCACTGCATGAACATGGCTTCTGGATGAAGCTGGCTTGTGCCCAGTTGGCTCACAGAGCAGGAGAGCTCACATCTGTTTGCATCCATCCCTACAGGCATGTCCTTGTATGCCTGTTTTCAAGTTTGTTAAATATCTTTTTATTTGGCCACCCACTACTGGAAGTATTTTCATGACAGCTTTTAGGAATTGCAGTTTTCCATTTCACTGTTTCCTTGTACTGTACAAAGCCAAATTATTGTGGTGTTCCCAATAATCAGTAAAAAATCAGGAAGAGAAACATATATTAATATAACAGCATTAAAGAGCAACCAATTAATTACATTTTTAAAATGTTTTTTTTTTCTGATAATCACAGGTGTTATTTACAACACAGGTTTTATTTCATATGGGGGTGTATGCAATGATCTATTATTTTTTCAAATTATTTTAAAAATAGACTTAAAATTCTATTGTCAAATTCTTCAATAAAATACACAACCAGAGTCAAATCTACATGACATGGAAGTATCCATGGAATGGATGCAGTCACAGGAAAACAAACCATTCCCATTTCATCTCTAATGTCCAGCCAAGCGCTGGATAAACACACACATGAAACACAGCTGAAACAACCTCAGCATTTACTATGATTAGTTTTCAGCACAGGCCATGGATTTGTTCAGAGTGAACCCAGTCACCGGGAAGGAATTCTTTGGACATGGAATAATAGGAAATACACAAAGCGCACAGAAGAAAAACCTTTTCAGAGGAACACAAATAATTCAAAATTTACAGGGACATAATTTACAATGAATGAAATAGTTTACTCAGGGAAGGAGGAAACTTGCAATAATTCATTTGAAGTGGCTTTCTTTGCAAAAACACTGTTCAAGATAAAGCTTATCAGAGGCATTCTTATAGCTTGTGTGTGCAATTGAAGTGTTCTATGGAGTATAAGCTTCCAATTACTCTGACAGAAAACATACAAGCAAATTAAATAGATTTAACCATTCACTGTCCACTACTGGAGTAATGTCAGTGCTCCTTGCGATTCTCAACCAAAGTTTTTGCTAATGACATTGGTATTTTGATAATGTTGCCAAGAAAAGGCAAAATTATTGTTCTTACACAAATAACAATGTCACCAAAGAGAGAAATTATAAGGAGAGGCTGTTGGGGAAAAAACAAAGCCTAGAACAAAGAAACATGCCTAGTAGCACCATGACTTTCTTCTCAACAGCAGCATTTTCAGTCCTTTATTCAAGGCAGCCTCAAAAATCCAAGCACACCGTCATTCCCAGGGTACAGCAGCTTTCAGAGCTGTTCTCTGAGCAGGAGATTGGGTAGATCTGCCAGTCAAACTGGAATGTTTTGCTGCTGGTGTCAGTGCCAAAGAGAAACAACCATCAGGAGAGACATCATCATCAACCTTCAGCCCTAGCAGTAACACAAATTGGAGTTGCAGCAGTGGATCAAAGCAGCATCCAGCCTCTTACTACTGTTGAAAAGAAACAGATGTTTCATAGAATGATAAATAGAACAAGCCCACCAAAACTCTTCTGTTTTATTTTCCTCTTATAGCCTATTCCTCTGCTGTGTGCCTGTACTATTCAGCCTACCAAGACCCTCCAAAATCAGTAAGAAGCCTGCAGGACTGACTCTGTTGGAGATCTCCCTCCATCCTCATATACTGTGTGGACAGGACATGGGAAAGGTTAATTGCTTGAGTATCTTTGTAGGGGTAGGAGGTGTTTCTGCACCACCAAACCCCCTGATGCAGCCCCCAGGCTCAGAAAGACAGGGAAAATGAGATTTGCTCTTCTCTCACATTTCCTATGGTCTGCTTCTTGGAGCTTAATCCAAGCTCTTCAGGGCTCACAAAGAAATAAATTAACAAGGCTGGACACTGCAGCTGCCAAAAGAAAAGTTTATTCCACAGTCATGAGAATTAAAATTTCTTATGGGCTGAGCCAAAATCTTCTCTAAGCAGGCATATTTTCAGATCATCTGTAGAGGAAAATACACCAGCTATAGAGAGGACTGTAACTAAACAGTTATTCAGGTTTGGCTGAAAGGATTTAGCCTGCAAAGAGTGTTGCTTCTTGTTTGGAGTTGATGTGCCTTACAGGAATGAGGATTTGAAGGGCTGAGGGAGAAGGTGAGCAAGAGGAATTGAGACAACTCAACCAACAAGATGACCAGGGGCACTGCTCTACACACTGACCAAAGCTTAAGGTAAAGTAATGTCTCTTACTGGGATATCCAGTAGGTTTGATGAATTTCAGCTTTTGGCCTGGGACACAGAATAGTGGATGCAAGGGAATGAAGAGACACTTGCTTAAACCAACTTTTCCTTTGAGGAACCGACCCTATGGGTGTCTTCTGGGGACACTAAGTATCAGTGGTATCTGTATTTTCATTAGCTTCACTGTACCTTCAGTCATGTCCTACATCTGTCCTTCAGCTGGGTATCCCATGCAGGCTGAAGCCCACACAAGCCCAAGCTCAGTAATTGTCTTAATTGCACAGACTCCAGCTCACCATCAGGTTCAAGACACGTTTTGAGGAGTAAAGATTGCAGTGTGTAACCACTCACAGCACAGGCAGCCTGTCCACAGTGTGCCATCCAATCCACCACCTTTTATTCCTTCATCAAGGTTAATCAGTCTTGAGAACCTCAACAGCACCTGCCACTCAGAGGACTAGAAATATAAATTAATCTGCTGTTGTAGAGCAGTAGGACACACGTTTGCAGACTTTCAGGTCTTGCAGCTGCCATATAGAGGTACATACCCAGATGAAGAAACAATCTGGGCTTTGCTCATAATTTGTTCCCTGCACCAAAGGATGGTCTGGCCTGTCCTGCCTGCACAAGGGACACTGAGGATATCTGAGGGCTGTCAGCTGCTTCCTGCTACATCATCTTTGTTCCTGTTGCCCAAGCAATGGGGGCTGATCCAGACACACTCTCAACTCTTTTGCCACATAAAGGGACATGAAAAGAGAAAAGCAGATAATATTGTTTCCACAGCACTCCCACGAGCTTTTGCAAGAACATGCTGTAAGTGACTGTTAGTTTGGGTTAGTTGATCAAAGGACCTTTGTAAGATGCTCATTCTTTGCACATCAATAAAGAGTAGCAAGAGGTGGATTATTTTGATGCTGTATTTATTTTTGAATTTGATGTTTGTCCCCCATGAGCACATAAGTATGGTGGGAGCTGCAGGTTCTGCGTGTTCTTCCACCTTATGGAAGGTGAGTAGCTATTTGTTGTTAACTATCACCCAACCCACAACTGCCTTTCCTTGCTGTCTCTCAGAAAACCACATCTGTGCCTTGTCTCCCTACAGTGTCTTGCAGTGATATCTCTGACATGCTGAAGGTATTACACTGCAGAAACAACTCTGTCCTTTCTGGACCTGAATGTGGCTCCACATCCACTGTCAAGCTCTACACAAATCTTCCTCCAGAATTAATTCCACTAGAAAATACCTGTTAGCAATTTTCTGTCTGCTCTCAAGCTAGAAAGTTTTATCATGGCTTTGTCAGAAAATCTTGTCCTTCCATCCATGGACTCTATCCATTGCTAACCACCCTGCCCTATCCAGGCAGTCTTCTCCAGATCAGGAAAGATATACAATACTCACAACTGGAATACTCAGGGGTATTTTTCCATGCTCCACAATTGCCAAAATAAACTCTCTATGAGATAGAGTAAAAAAAATTACTAACAGAGTGAGTTATGCTCTGATTGCTGCATTCCTCTCAGCTTTCCCTGGGGCTTGATTGCTGCACAGCCCTTTGAGGAAGGGTTCTGTGTGCTGAGTTTGTTTGTGTACCCTTTTCAGGATTTAACTCTAGCAACACCTTAAGCAGCTCACGAATGAATGGGTGAGTGAAGGAATACAAAATATGAGCAAACACAGTGTGCTCAGCACAGCTCCTGATTTGCTTTATCCCACACTTGTTGGGCCAGGCTGAGGGCAGGGCGATGTGTCTGTGACCCAGCAGGCTCATGCTGCATGAAAGCATCCACCTTCCTTTGGGTTTTCAATTCCCCACTGTTTCATTTTACTGAGTTTCTCCTTACTTCTCTTTGCCTGCACTGAAAGGAAAACCAAAAGCTCTCTCATGATCATGATGTTCCCCTTTCTTCATCTTCCTGAGTTCCCTCAGCCCCTCTCCATGGCATGTGGCCAGCACCCTGAGTTCTGGGCTATATAAGGCCATGCTACTCATCCCACTCACATTTTCTGCCTTTAGCCTCCACCTCATTCCCTTCCCTCACCTCTATTTGCTTTCCCACCTGATGGAGCAAAGCTTTTCCTCACCTGCAACTCTTTCCCTGGTTAAAGCAGTCACTGAAAACACTTTACATGACCTGCATTAACCAGAGCTTCTCACGTCATCATATTCAGCTTTTTCATTCCTGTGGCTTTAGTCACTTTTACAATAGTTGCTTCACCTCTTTACATGTACAGAGACTTAGATGACTGGTTCATTCATTCCTTAACCATCTTAATGGGTTTTTTTATTATGTAGTGCAGTCTGGGCCACACTTTGCCTCTCTGGGGTGACATGGTGAAGGACTCACACAGTCTCACTGTGAGATGCTGTTGGCATCTCACACTCAGCTCCTGTGGGAACTTCCAGACATACAGGGGCTTTTTGGACAATAAATTGTATTTCAGTGGCTTGAAAGGCCATCCTAGGAGAGATGTCCCAGGTGTTTCTCTCTTCCACAGGCCTAATGTCCTGTGCTGGACCATTTTATGACTCTATATTCATTATATTTTATGGACATCTCCTACTAAACTCATGATTCAAAGCCTAAGGATTGAGGACATATAGCCATCACTCCCCTGTCCCTTCAGCAGGTTCAATACAGGTTTGAGGTTTATAAGGGCAATGGCCTAGCATCAAGCAAATACTAAAATCTACTTTGTGCTGGGCAAGAAAACCTATTACCACATGGCTGTGACAGTCACTTGCCCCTGTCATGGCAAGGTGACCTCCTTAGCACTCTAATGCACCTAAATAGACACCATTCTTCTACAACAACTCAAGGAGCTGTCTGGAAAAGCATCTGCTTCCTGCTGCCCTTCTGCTTTGCTGCCACAGCTCCATGCTGTGCCCAGGCTGCAGACACAAGGGGCCAGCTGGGGTGAGTGGCTGAAAGAGAACCTGGAAACTGGGACTCTGTGGGACAGATCCCTTGGCATCACTCGTGTCAGACACTCCTCAGTACTTCTGCCTGCAAGGAAGTGACTTCTGATGTGTGTCACAACACAAACTTGCATCTCTCCATCAGTTGACCACATGCCCTGCTTCCCATTCTTGCTTCCAGCTATTTATTTGCCCCTAATAACTTCCATGGCTGGTAGGGGAAAGATGGGACAGCTGTGAAAAGCAAATCTCCCTCACACTGAGAGGGTGCAGACCTGTTAGCACTGCCAGGAGCTCATTTCTACAGACTCTGCACACTCCCTACCCAGAGTCTGACAATTTATTGATTAAAACCTGTGTTCTACAGAAAACATTGGTCTTCCAATGGTCCACTGCTCTGCTTCTGGGATGGGGTGCTGTGTCCAACCCAGGCAAGGGCCCTGCTGCCCCACACAGCCCAGCTTCCCTAGCAGTGGACTCTTGCTGAAATAAAGAACTGGTTTACCCAGTCTAAGAATGAAATTGCAGCTCACCTGTCTCCAGGGCTGGTTTGCAGGGACAAATCCTCCTCTTCCCCCTGAATTTGCCTTGAGCAGAGGGTTGCCTGCTTTAATGGTGAAAATGCTTTTTTGCTTTAAATGGTTCATGAAAACAGTTCATGTCCTCTAAAGTATTAGGGTAGTTGTAACCTCAAAGAATGACCTATTAGTTTTCCATTAAACACCTTTATGTGCTATTTTTAGGAATGGGCAGCACAACTTACATAAAAACTTAAACTGCACAAACCTCAACTTTCAGAGTGGAAAGAGGACAAGTTTCTGAGCACACCACAAGCCAGAAAAACACTCTCAAATTAAATGGAAAGACACAGGATTGTGCAAGCCCTTGGGAATGCCCTGGATATCCAATCACCACAGGGTAAATATGAGTTGGAACCGGGATCAGTTTTACCTAATCTATAAGGATCAATCAAATGAGCTCCTGAAATAACTCTGGGCTTTTAACATGAGATAATTAGAACCAAAGCAAGCATTTTATTCCTCAAAGCTCATTTCCTTCAGCCAACAGGTCTTCCAAGCCCAGGAGCAGAGCTGCACCTGTAGTGTCAGTGGCTTTGCTAATAGCAGTTGGGTTAAGAATCCATTTATTGAGAAAACAGCAAAAAAAAATCTGAGCTGGTAAAAAAATTCTGCTTATGGAAAAAAGTACCTTTGGCAACAGCAAAAGAAGATCTGAAGATCAAAATAGTGGTTTAGGAGCATGATCTGTGCTGAAGCAACTCTTTCAGTTGTCTGGGGGGTCTAAGATTTGCAAAGCTGAACCAATTGAGGTATGTGACAACACAGAGAAGCAAATCCCTGTCACTCTAACGGGCACAGGGGGGTCACTGAGGTGTTGAAATGCCTGAAACTGTCACTAGCAGAGTACAGAATACAGTTTACAACCCTGCATTTTTAGCCATTAAATAGAGCAGTCAGGCTACTACCCTGGCTTTCTCTGGTGTGATAATTAGACCATGATATTTGCTAGTGGACCTGACTTCAAGAGGGAAAATACACCCCAAGTTTCCAGTTGTAACTATTTGCAATCTGGGATCCAACAGGTGCCCCTTAGCAAAGCATCCTTCTACAAACCCAGCAAGAATGTTCCCACCAAGTATGTTTAACCAGTGTGCAGGGACTGTATAAAAGGAAAATTAGAAACTTAACCAAGGCAAACAAAATGAATGGCAGATAGAAAATAAAAACAAATATGAAGGTCTAATTTTACGTATCTCTGGAAAATTCCACCAGCTCAAATGTCAAGATCTGTATATAAATTCAGTGTAAGCAACAAGGGGCTGATTTTCAAGCCTGCTCTTGCTGTTTTTACCATTGCCATTTGAGCTCCTTTTATTTGGTTTAAAACTATGGCACTAAGAATACAAGAAACCCATGAAATTAATTCTGGCTGGATTTGATATACTAGAAAATATACCCGGTGCAGACACAAATCTGTTTTATTACACCAGAATGACATTAATTTTATTTTAATGCACACACACACCAGTGCCTTGCTGAGCCTCAGAGCAGGAGGTGAGTTAATGCCAGTTCTGATGCACCCAGGGACACAGGCTATTATACAACTTTTTACACCATGTGAACCAAACTCACCAGCCACAGAACAGGTCTAGAAATAGTTTTGTTTGGAAGGGGCCTTTAAAGGTCATCCCCAACCCCAGTGATCAAATTCAGTTCTGTGTCTCTTCTTCCTTACTGACACAGAACTGGTACTTACAAAACAAACTTTTGGGTTGCACGGACAGAAATGAGCTTTACCAGTGCCACAGGGCTGCCAGACCCCTTTGGGGCACCACAGACCAGCTCCTGTCTGAGATGCATCCAAAGGAGAAGGAGTACAGGCACAGGGAAATTGGGTGAGAATTTCCTGGCGTTAGTCTTTCTAATATAAATTACAACAATTTGAAAAGTCCTGAGAGACTGATGCAATTCTCAAATCAGAGTTTTGGCTCATGGAACTCGCTAGCTTTGCAGACCTGAAAACAAAATAATAAGATAAAACCTTCCAAAACTCACAAGGCCAAAAAGAAGAGCAATAGCTCATGAAATCAAGCAAGTTTGGCCCACACTTCAGTGTGTAACACCAGCTGTGTCTGCTCTATCCACATTCATCGAAGGAATATAGGAAGTAACAATGGGGAAAAGTTTCCTATCTCTCCTTAGATGCAGAGATTATTTAATAATACTCAGCTTAAACAAGTTCACACACATTTGTGTGCTTTTTTTCCCAGTTTGAAAACAAGCCCAGAAAATTTCATCCCAAAAGCTGAAAATTGTAACAAATTGCTAACCAAGTTAGAATGAAAACCATTATACAACTTTATCTTTGTCATGTTAATTTACAGCTACTGCTCCCTTAGGCCTAGCAGAATGCCAGACTCTAGTCTCTTATCAGTCTTTCCCCAGGACAAGAGGTTCCTGTGGTCCCTCATATTTAGATACCATGCAGAAGTGATACTGTGAATTTTTGGTTCAATTTTGAAATCCTGTGTCTTCAACTTCTTTTCCTGTACATGATTTAGAAGACCAAGAGCCACCAGACTGACACTGTATAAAAGTTGTCTTTCCCTGAATTCATGAGCCTTGAAGAGATGTGCAGGCACAGCGAGGCATGGCATGAGGAGCTGAATACAGAGAGGAAAACTGCACCAGTCAGGAGCACACAGCACATTATGGATCAACTATCTACTTTATATTAACATTAAGAAATAGATCTTGTGACATAAACTGCAATGAGGGAGAAAGGGAACTGGTTAAATCTACCCAAGGTGCCACATTCATGGAGAAAAGCAAATTCTGGTTAATCACAACCCTACTGCTGCCCTCCCGAAGCCTTACCCACATCACCCTTCCCTGAGGGAATTTTCCCATGCACATCTGGGCTCCTCTTTCCTTGTCCACCAGAGGCCTCCTGTCCCACTGGCTGCTCCCCCCTTCCCTGGCAGCAGCAGGAGCCCTTCACACCTCTGAGATTTGCTCCAGGTGGAGGGTGCAACAGGGATGCACAGCCCCAGCCCCACCCTCAGCCCTTTGCCCATCACCTGACACCTGGCAGAGGCAAAAATGCTCTGGGTTCACCTCCTTGAAGGCATTTCTTCCCCAGAAGCTCCCACCAGGTGTTTCTAATCTCTTCCTTTCCTTGCCATGCACTTTATGTGCACACATTTGTATTCATGAAAAATGAATCAAAGTGTCTGTATCGAGTAAGGCACGAGTGAGAGGACTGGGAGTGGGAGAGAAGGGCAGGTGTGGAGCAAGACAGCAGTGCCTCACCGTCCAAGGGGGCAGAGGGTGAGTGGTGACTTGAACATCTGTTATTGAGCAGTGTGGCTTCCTCCTGAATCTGCAATTTACTTGGTGTTGTGTGGAAATTCCCACAGGACGCATTTTGGAAGGGTTAGTGAACAAGTGTGAGCAGCTGTACATGCTCACTTTGAAAGATTATCCTTTCCTGTCCAGGACTTTACACACATTTAGATTTAACTCTATCTCATCATCCACTCTCTGCTATATGGGCATCCCTCTCTGGCTTTAAAATAACCACTGGCTGTTACATAAACAGTGGGTTGATTTTTTTGCAGGCAATTTAACTTGTTTCCCCCCCCTTTTTTCCTACCTGTTGAACACAAGAGAGTTACCCCCTATGTGCAGCTTCTCAGCAGGTGCCTGGCCCCATCTGTTTGCAAACCCACATACACAAAATCCAGCCCACATGCACTCAGCATTGCTCCAGCCCAACACCTCATGCAGTCTCTATGCTGAGCATTTCTTCCAGCTGCTCCCCCTTCCCTTAAGCTGAAGCACAGCCTTTTTTTCTGCCATCCACAACCAGCTCTTGGTGCAAACTGGCTCATCAACCAATTACTCTTGCTGCTGGTTGCCCCTGAATAGTTGTGTTGCCAAACAGACAGCCAGCTATTGCTCATCCAAAGTGTGTCCCTCAGCCACCAAAGACCTTTAAATGAAGTTTCTCCACCCTGTACTCAATGCCCAATGAAAGGTTGGGTTATTTTATTTACCCTCATTTCAACAACCTACCCAGTACCACCAAATGACCTTCAGCTATGATAATGCCACAATAATGGCAGCATTTGGAACTACACACATCTTAAAGCAAGGAATAAAGTCTTAAAATTGACCTAATTTTTTTCACGCTGCTGTAATCACACGTATCTCTGTGTGTCTGGGACTCAACAACAAAATATCATACCCCAGATATTTTGAATAGTATAGACTATTTCAGTTGGAAGGGACCTACAACAACCATCTAGTCCAGGTACCTGACCAATTCAGAGCTGATAACTGATTGGGTGCTTCCTTTTTTTCCTTTAAAGCCACTTGAACAAAAATTACAGCACTGTACTCTCGACTACACTCTGATCTTGCAAATACTTCACAGCCAAGCCCAAGAACATTGCAATTCCCATTTTTTTCATTTAATTTTTACAACTTTTTCTTCTGCAAAATATATAAAATAAGGCAAAAAAAGTTACAGAAAGAGGTTTTTCTTAAGAGACCAGTGCTGTGTCATTTCCTAGATTGCATTATTTTCTTTCTATCTCCTATTTCAGAGAAAGCCACTTTCTTATCCCTGCTGCTGCCAACCTCCTACTTACAAGAGAATGAATCCAAAACAAACTCATTAATTCCAGGGAAGATACATTGGAATTATTTCAATATAACTCCAAGAATAAATTTTCCCTGATACTCCTTAACCGCTGCACAGATTCCTGTTATACGCTCAGATTTCAGTTTCAGCCTGTGTCCAGCACTCTTAGTAGCCCAATTAATGTCAAAAAAACTCAGTCATACTAGAATTTAAAGAAGAAACAAAAGCATTGCACTGCCTTGTCTCAGTTAACAGTTGGTATTCACCTGAAAGAAAGTGTAAGACTTTTCTTTCCTTCAGTTTTTTAATTTAAAGAGGTATTCATTAATTCATTAAAAAACCCAAACAAAACACAAACAAACCCAAAAAGCCACTGAAAAACAAACAAACAAACAAACACAAAAAAATTCTATACCACCAAACCAAAACAAACCAATAAACTAGATTGTCTATAACAGCCTTAGATTTTAGTTTTATTTCCTAGCTCATGGCAGTGTGATGTAGGGAGATGCAGGCAGCTAGACGAGGCTCATGTGAGGATAGAGAAAGAGACATTATTTTTTGGGATATAAGTTCTACATTTCTGTATCCTCATTTTAAAAGCATAGCTATAAAATGGAAACATTTCCATAATAGTCATATTCCCAACTAAGAGGATGTTAATTAAAGGCTTCAATTTAATTTGTTGGTTTTAACCTTTATAATAAAAAAATATTTTTAAAAAATCAAAGGTAATAATCCATATGACCATTCAGTCTAATATATTCAATTTATACCATTCTGAAATTTCCCGTAAGAATATTCAGACATGGTATTTATTCCTGTGTTGGCACAGGGCTCTGAAGCCCTCATTTATTCTCTTGTGTAAAAGATTAGGTACTGAAATTTGTCCCAATTTTATTTATGAGCACAATGCTCTGCAAAGCACAGAGGATACCAGCAACAGCTGCATTTCAGCCACGTGTGATCCCTATGGAAATTGGGATTGCTTAGAAGGACGTGTACCAACACACAAAGAGGATTTTTTTTCCTAATTATCCGCCCGCATACGGGAAGGCAGGGTGTGTATATCAGTAAATCTCTGAAGTTTGGAGGAGAGGTAATACAGAGGATTAAAACTGTTACAGACACGTTATTTCTTGCCATACAACGTGGAAGTATCAAAGTTCACACCCTGTTTTTTTGGAAGATCAAACCAGGTGGATGGCAGAACCTGCCTGGCTAAAGGGAGCCAGTTTGGGATTCATGCTTACTCACATGCTCACTATGCTGAAGAACTTGAACTTCTTTTTTTCCACCAATTTTTAATTCTTCCAGATTATGTCTAGGCCATGACCTAAAAAACCAGCAATTGCAAGGACACTGCACCATGATGAGGATGAGGAAAGTGGAAACATCCCTCTGAACAAGTCACCACAGTAAAGATGAGGAAGATGGAAACATCCCTCTGAATGAGTGGTGGGTGTTTTGGGACATGCCCTCAAAGCTCATTCCCTGATGCTCCATTTCCAGCCCTGCTCCTCCCAAATCCCACCCCAAGTCTGGGGACAGCTGAGCATCACACACAGCATTTCTGCATTGCACTGTGCAACCTTTCCCCAGTCTCAGAGAATTTTATTTTCTCTTCTTCCCCCAGTTCAGGACAGAAGAGCAGGGAGCAAGAGCATGTAATCAATGGCCTCTTGTCTCAAAATCTGTAAGATTATGTCATTGAGTCTTGGTGCATAAAAAGGTCCTCCCCAAAAGACTGTGGAGCTTGACTGACCACCACAGTGTGTCCCCCAAGCCACTGTTAGTCTTCTTGTTTTGCATTCATCATGGTGGCAGATGTGATGAACAGCTAAATACTCAGCATTGGCTGGTTCATCTGTTACCTATATCCATTCTCCACACTTTCCCTTGAGGGGAAGGTGAGCTTTAGTCCATAACACAAGGCTGTGCAGAGAAATCCACATCCATGGAAGTGCTGGGTGTGGTGGCAGAAACTCTCTGAAGCTGTCCTGAAGCACAGGCTCCCCACCTCGTTGTGACATGTCTCTCAAATATCTAAGAGCTTAGGTTGAGTGGGATGTACAAATGTGAACATTAGAACTGATCCCTGTTTGAAACCATATTCCTGTCCCAGCCTGCTCTCATGATCTTGCCAGCTTTGCAGGAACACTGTGTCACACAACCAGAATTCTAAGGACAGCTCCCTGATGGTGTCTGGGGTGAAGCTGTGGGATGAAGTTGCTCTGATGTGTCCAACTCTCCCAGGAAATGGAGACACTTTTATTATTTCTTTTAGTCTATGGTATCTGTAGGGTTCTCTTGTCCTCCTCTTTCCCCTCCCAACCCACTGAACCTTCACTGGAGAGGTCATGCTGCCACATCCCTTTTGTCTTCAGAGGTGTAGCAACCCTCTGGTGCTTCTGCATCTCCTGCATAGAACTGGATGTCTTTAAGGTGTTGGATAAACTCTTGTATCTAGGGTGGAAAAGAGAGATGGCAGAGCTCAGGGCAGGGATGAGAGCAGGCGTCACAGGGAGGCTTGTTGGCTCTTTCAGATGGCAAAAGTCACGAATCAAACTGAGCAGCAGAATAAGGCACTTGCCTTGCTGCATCTGCACCACCAGAATGGGCTTTTGTGGGTGAGTTTGAGTTCAGGGCAAGGGTGAATAAAACCAGTGTTGGCCATGGCTTGGTCTGTGTCTCCTGCACCCCCTGCCTCAGCCTGCCTGGCTCCCACTCCTTCTGCCAGGCAAGGACCCTGAGTCACCTCCTCAGAAGAGACAGGTTTGCCTGGTGTGCCCTATGGTGTGGGCTCTCTTCCAGGCCTTCCCCAGGCCTGGGAGAGAGCCCCAGTGAAAAGGAAGGTGTCTCTTGGGTCTGTGGGCTTCCCCTGGGGCAGTGGAGACTCATTGCTGCTCCTCCTTCTGGCTTGGCCTTACCGTGTCCAGCTGTCTGCAGCTGTTACACTTCAACACATTCCGCTCTGCTTGCAGCCGCGTGTTGGTGGACTGGAAGAGGTTGTGGATGGCCAGCTTGATAGTCCACAGCTTCCCAGTTTTCTTGGAAGTCCTGTTCTGGATGTCAGCCCAGTGAGCCTCCTGGAAGGAGAAGGCATATGCAGCATGGGGACATGCCCTAGCAAAGGTCATGCTTCAGCACCAGAGACCCTGGCTTGGAGACCCTGATTTCCACACTCCAGACTGGTCTGACATTCCTCCTTCTCCAACCCCATGGAGGGGGATGAAATTAGGAATCTCTTCCAATCTCAGAGACTGTTACTGGACTCTGCTGTGACCCCATGGCTGAAAGATGAGCCATCAGCCAGTCTTGACAGAGCCAGGCTTGGAGATCTTCCCCTGCCCACCCCACAATTCCTTACCCAGAAGGGGATGTCACTTTGAGCCTGATAAAAACGTAGCTTGAGTTGCACCAGCTCATTTTGGTACTGAAGCATCTCAGCTTCTTTCTCTGCTTTGTACTGCTCCAGGAACACCTTGTCTTGCTCAGTCAGTTGCTTGTGCCCCTGTTGTGACTGCAGAAGGTCCTTCTGTATCCTCACCAGCAACACGTACTGTGAAATGACTTCTGAGATGTCCTCAAACTGTAGCACAGGGTTCCTGGTGTTAGCAACTCTCTGCCCTCCCCTCACCTGCTGCAGGTCTCATGTCATTTGGCACCCTGCCCTTACCAGGGCCAATGCCTCTCCCTCCTGAAAGATCTTCCCACCTTCCCCAGCCCTAACTGTTGTGGGATTCTGTCCTTCTCCATGAGACTATTGCCCTATTGGTTCCTGAGCATTGCCACATTCCCCGTGTGGTGGCCTCCTGCAGTGCCACACCCACAGCTGTCACTGCCATAAGCAAGGGGATGTGCTGCACCTTTTCCCCAGGCCAGCAGTGCTCTGATAAAGCACAAAGAACATCTGCAGCATCCAGAGCCACATCCCCAGGACCTGGGAGGCCACAACTGGGGTGGCTGGAGTATGAGTGATGTCCTGACATCCTCAAGAGAGAGCACAGCTTTTTGACAACTGCCCGGGGGCACTTTCTGGGCAGCTTTACATTTTGCCCAAACAATTCATCTGACCTGAAACAATGACATAAAGGTGTCCCCATTCCCCCCAGCCCTGAGCTTTTCCCCCTTCTCATGGTTTTTCTTTGCTTTTCTCAATCTTCCACTTGCTGTTCTGGTTGTCCTACCATAACTCTGCTCCCTGTGGCTCACCTTGGTTGCAGGTTGTTTTTTCCATCCCATCTGAGGTCTCTGGGTTTGAGAAAGTGTCCAGTGTCCTGGACTTGCCTTATCTTCTCTAGTTTTAGCATTTATCTAAGGCCCTCTCCAAGGCTGTGATCTGTCTCACTTATGTCCAAACTCACCTGTGAGACCTTCACCACATCTTCCAGGTATTTCTTGAAGATGGAGTGCTTCTGCACTTTTTTGCAGAGTTTCCGGTGTTTTTTTCTGAGGGTTTCCAGTTCCATCTTGGCTCTCAAAAGCTCACCATCCTTTTTCATCTTCTCCTCTCTCTGTTTGCTGTTTATCTCCAGAGCTTGGATTCGTATCTCTTCACGTTCCTGGTGGTTTGCCCCACCAGCACACACACAGAGAGAAGGAAAGGAAGGCAAGGTAAGATGGAGCTGGATCACTTACCAGCAGTACTGGACCACCCTGGGAACATTTCCTCTCCCTGTTTCATAGGGCCATCCCTCTTTCATTGACCCTTTGGTCCTGGATACCAGTGCCTGGGATGGCAGTCTGAATTTCAGACCTGCTTGGATCTGTCCCCTGAAGCCATCTGGGTGTCAGCAGTGAGGGCAAGGCTCACAACCTTCCCGGGGGACATTTCGGGCCTGCAGGAGATCTCACTGGTACAGGACAAGCTCTTTTCCACCCAAAACCTGTCAGGGTTTTCCATACCTGTGGTACTAAACCTTGTGCCCTGCCAGTCCTGCTCCTCACAGCTCCAGTCTCAACAGGAGGCTTGACCAGGAGAGCAGGCCCAAGACCCTCTGCACCAAGGGAGGGCAGGGATTGGTGCAGCTCCTCTGGTTACCTGTACAGTCCTTCCAGATCTCTCCACATGGGCCTTCAGCTGGGCCCTCTTGGCATGCAGGTCCCTCCACCGGTCAGCAATGACTTTCATCTTCTCCCTGAAGGCCTGGCAGCACCAGAGTGAGGGTGACATGGCTGCTTGCACCCAAAATCTGTCACCCGCCTCCCAAAAAGCCTCCAAAATCTTTCTCACCTTGTCTTTCTCTGCCAGGGTCCTTTCCATCTCTCGTGCTTCTTTCTTCTTCTTCAAGAGCTGAACAAATGAAGACTGGGAGTCCTCCTCCATCATTGTGAGTTCCCTGCCACAGGAGTTTTCCTTGAGGTTACACACTGAGGTGACTTCCGTGGCAGGGTGTTGGAGTGCTCTGGATGTTGGACTGTGTCCCAGGTAGGGTGATGGGGGCAGAGCCCCCTGACACCATCTCAGATCCCAGCTGGCAGCATGGCATCCCCACCCCTCCCCAGCAGGCATGCCCCTGGCAGAGCAAGGGGTGTTACAGGGAGGAACAGAGCTGGGGAACGGGGTACAAGAGGAGGCAGAAGTGATGGACATAAGGCACGGGAGTTGGCCATGGTGAGGGACGGAGGGATGGAGAAGCCAGGAGAAGAGGATGCAGGCTGGTGGAAGAACCCTCTCACCTGAGGAATGATGGCAGTTCCACCTTGCACATCCTGTGGAAATGGGCTGACAGCTTCTCTTTGCTCCAGGTCTCCATTGCTCCAGCCACCAGCAGGAAACAGAGCCCAGGCCCTGCTAGCACTGCTCCTTTCCCAGCTCAGCTCAAGGGCTGCCCCTCAGTCCTGAGGGCACCAGGCAGGGGATGAGCCCTGGGAGCCTCTTGCCTCTGCTTTCCTGGGACTTTCCTCAAACTACAGCCTCTGCAGCCCTCTGGCTATTCCAGCCCTGGAGAGAGACCTTATGGCTACTCCAGCCTCTGTAACAGCCCCTTTGGCTACCCCAACCTCTGTGAATGTTTACTTGGCAACTTAATGGTTGCTGGGCAACAGAATCTTTACTTGGAGTCGGGGGGCTGACCACTGTGCCCAGGACCAGGAGTTATTTAATTCCTTTCTCACATTTCTTTGGGTTCTTCCTCTGCTAAAATTTGACCTCTGCTGGGTATTTCAGTGCCACATCCCACTGTCCCAGCCCTCAAGGCACAGGGCTTGCTCCTTCTCTCTCCAACACCAGATGGAAACACCATTTACAGGCACATCCTTGGGGATGTTTGACCACTATACATGTGTCCTTCCCTCATGGCTCAGCTCACTGGGATCAGCTGCACAGCACTTTCCTTTTCCTAAGCAAAAACCTCCCCTGGGCCCATCCTCTGTTGGGCCTGGCAGCTCCTGTACACAGCTCCTAAAACAGCAACTGCTCACTTCATAAGACCAACAGATTTATCCTGCCTGCTCCCTAATGGGTTATTTAAATCTTCCTAATCAAGCAGTGGCAAACTATCACTCCCTGAGCTGGTTTTCGGTTTCCTACTTCCCTTGTTCCCCTTCCTGAATGCCAGGCCTTCCTGCAGGAGGGTGCCCAAGCTTCGGTGTGTTGATGCTTGCCTGCCATGCATCAGGCACGTTGATACAGCCAAATTAAACAGAATTAATGACTCCTGCAGCAAAAGCACCAGGGCCATGTGCTTCACTTTCAGAGTCTAACAAGGAGAACATCTTTTCCATTCAAAAGCAAATTTTTCTCCTGTTAGTTATGATAAAAGCTCAAGCTGGAGATGAGCTATGGAGATTGGGCTGAATACTTGAAGGGCTGATAGTCAGATTAAAGGAGTTGCTTCATCTGAGAGGAACCTGGGAGGAACCAGCACAAACAGATTCTATCAGCCTGTCCTGCAAGCTCCCCTTGGTGGTTTTACTCTCACTCACTGCAGTGTAACATCTCTGCCCCTACCAAGATTTGCTCCAGTGACAGGAAAAGATGTGTTTGAGGAGAGAGGACATAGGAACAACTGTGGACATCATCTGGACTCCAACACTCTCTGCTAGAAGTGCAGTTTCTAACCTCTTTTTGCATTGGGGTTGTGGAGACTGGAAGAGGAAAATTAAGTCTTGGAAGTCTTCAGAAATGTTACAGAATATTACAGGCTAAAGACCACACACCAGCATGTGAAGGACAGGCTGCAGCTCCAGCCTCAGCATGGATGACTGGTAGGAATGGTGGTGTCAAGAAACTTTGACCAGCATCAAGGTTTTAAAAATTTAAAAGTCTATAAATCTTCTCTTCTGCCTCCAAACCACTGCTTTTGTCTACCAAACCCTTGCAAGCAACCAGCAAAATGAAAAGGCATTGAAGAGACACAGAACATGACTGAGCTGCTGGTGTGGAGCCTGTGCTGTGGTCATGGAGGCCACCGGAATGGGATGTCCCATGCCACCACCAGCTTTGCAAACTTCCCTAAGCATCAGCTTGTCATCTAATAGCTGTGAGACAGCTGATCCCATCTGTCCCACAGGTATTAGATCCACACACTTTCCCCTGAGCTAAAGAAACTGCACTGTGTAGCACCCCAGGGCACCTTCAAAGGACACTTTCCAATTTAAGAAAAAAAATACTCCTCATAAAAAGCAAGCAAGCAGCATCCCACAGGGTGTCCACAGAACCTCAGCCTATTTTATCACCTTCCTAATAATTTTGTCTGCTGTGGATAAATAAAAGTTCTCCTGACAAGTGGGAAGGTACCCAGATGGAGAGAGCAGGTTGTTCCAAGGACCAGCTGGTCCCTCAAGTCCTGGTTCTCCCTCCCATGCCCTCCAGCATCTCTCTGAGAAACTTCCCCAGCTGGGACACAGTCTGCTCTGCCAGGGGCTGCAGGAGAAGCTGCTCACTTGCAGGTGGAGGCATGTCAGGAAAACTGCCAGGCAAGACATTAAGCAATGACCAACAAGCAAACAGGAGTGCAAAATGCCCACCAGTGCAGCAGGAGCAGTGCCGAGGAGCCAGCTGATATCCTACATCTGCTGTGTGTTGCAGTAACCCCAGCTCCTCCTCTGCTTTCCTCTGCCCACATCTTACACCTCCATGGGGCTGGGATTTGGAAATCTGAGAGGTAGGGGTTTAGTCTTGGTTTGCTCTGGTGTGCTGTCACAGGCCCCTGGGAATATTTGGCCACAAACAATGACCAGTTGCCCTCACCCGGACCCAACTCGTGGCTGGCAGGCAGTGTGACAACAGATCACCTGGAGTAGTTCTCACCATCACAGCCTCTTCCTGTAGCCAAAATCTCAGCACTGGCAGAGACAATGGATATAAATCAAACCAACACACTCCAGACACATGGTCAAACAGCCTGTGGCACCACACCATGGAGAAGCGGGCATGGGGACAGGCTGAGTGGCCACAACTCTGCTTTGCCCACAAGCCCATCCTCATGCGGTGACCTCCAAGGAGCACCAGTCTGAAATGGGGCAAACCAGGGCTTTCTCTAGTTTGAGTTCTGCTAAAGAGCAGATTGAGCCAGATTCAGTTGTTTCTGCCATCTCTTCTCCACACATTTTTTGAGAGGCACATGAACACTTCTAGGACAGAGAGGAGCCCATGGAGGTAGAAACTTGCTGTTGACCCTGCTTGGAGCTGGAAATCAGAATGAAAAACTCCAGAGATCCCTTCCAGCAGGTCCCCTAAACTATCCTACAATTCTGATAACTCCCCATTAGTCTTCCACCCCATAGTGCCACCCTTGGCAGGAAAAGCCCACCCAGGTGAGGACAGGGGCACTTGGCAGCCCTTCTCCCCACAGTCTGGGCATATGAGGCAGAGCTTTCATCTCAACCCCTGGTGCTTCTAGAGTCTCATAAATTTTTATCAAAGGCTAATGGCTTAATTCCTTCTCACATATGCAGAAACCTTGTCATGAGTCTGAGCTTTTGG